>JAYXIM010022481.1:0-223593 GCA_037575425.1 Anastrepha fraterculus
TTATTTCAGTTTATTTAATTTATCTTTTTTTACTTTTCTGTTTTAATTCATTTTATTTTATTTCATTTAAAATTTTTTATTTTATTTTATTCTTTCATTTCATTTGATTTTATATATTAATTATAAAAAAAAAAATTATTTTAATTTGTTTAGTTTTTATTTTTTTAATTTTATTTTTTCTGTTTGGATATATGATTTGTTTCATTTGATTTACAATAATATAATTTATTTATTTTTCTTTTCTGCTTTTTCAACTTAATTTAACAATTTTTATTTTTCTATTTTATATTATTTCATTTGATTTTATTTTATTCGAGTGGTTTATTATTATTTCAATTTATTTTATTTCAGTTTATAAATTTATTTATTTCTTTCATTTCAGTTTATTTATTTAGTTTCTAAAATTTTATGCTTCATTTTAATTTGTTTTATTTGAATGTTTTTTCATATAACTTAATTTTTCTATTTTTTTATTCTTCGTACTATTATTACATAAAACACTTTATTTCTCTATTTTTATTTTTTGTTATTTAATTTGACAATTTTTATTTTTCTATTTGATCTTATACTTAATTTTGTTGCTATTGACTTTATTTTACTCGCATGTTTTATTTTTATTTAATTAATTTAACTCAGTTTTTTATTGTCTTTTTTTGTTGTCATTTCACTTTACTAATTTAGCTTATTTTTATTTTAACTTTACTTTTTATTTTTGTGCCTCGTTTTAGTTTTTTTGTTGTATTCTATATACATTTTCAATTTTTCTATTTATTTTTTTATTTTTTGTCTTAGTTGATTTTGTCTTATTTTATTTTATTTCATATAACTTTTTATCTTGTTTTATTTAGTTTGAATTTTTGATTTTTCCATTTTATCTTGGTTTATTTTGTTTTATTTTGTTTTATTTGGTTTTATTTAATTCGGTTATTTTACTTTTTTCAACTTATTTAATTTCATTTTTTTACTTTATTTCAGTTTATTTAATGTCATTCTTTTTTAATTTCTTTTGTTTTTTTATTATTAATTTAATTTTTTATTTTATTTTAGTTTTAGTTTTTTATTAAATATTATTATTTTTTATTTAATATTTTTTTTTATTATTTCAGTTAAATTAATATGAGTATCTTTTATTTTGTATTTCATTTTAATTTTTTCAGTCTACTTAATTTTAATTTTTGTTATTTCATTTGACTTTCTCTATTTTTTATTGTGTTCTCTTCTTCATTTCAATTTGAAGCAACAGCGAATAAGAGCCACTAAATTAGATTTAGATCAGTGCTAACAAGTATGTACTTATACTCGTACGAGTACATGTACCACACGCTATACGGGGATATTGCGCGAGTTTTCGCTTGGAAAATAGTCGAGTATACTTTTTATTGGTAATGTTCGGGTCGAAATATTATCAATCAATTTATTATGGTCCGTAAGTTGTATGTAAAGAGAAATAGGTTTGCGAGAAATCAAACTGCTATATGGAGCTGATTCTCGGATACTTTAATTAAAGCCTTCATGAAACGAATTGTTTTTTTGTAAGTTTCCTAACTCAAAGTCTAGTAGCTAATTATTTTGCTAGGTATGTCAATGCGTTTTTCTGAAATATTATGAAAACTTTATAGAATTAAATAGTTACATAAATCAGAAAACTGTTCAAGTCTGTTAGAAACTGGCCAACCTAAAGTACATACATATGTATGTTAAATATTTGTGTAAACTAAGTACGGAATATTAATATACAAGTATGAATATTGATAAAAGGAAGAAGAGCGTTCAGCCTACATTGGTCTCAAAAAATCTGAAATTATGAATTTTTGATTATAAATTTTTAGTTATTAAATTTATTTTGTTTCCCCTGGACTAAGGTTTTGTGAGACTTAACTCTAAATTAAGACCAATAAAAAGTATGATGGAAAGTTTTCTTATTTACTAATACTAGATTTCTGCTACCAATTATAAAGCACCCTAACATTTACCACAAGTAGCTTTACCTCGCGCCAATCAAAAAGAAGCTATACCTCAGGAAAAAGGCGGAAAAGTAGGTGGAAAGAAAATCGATTGATTCTCAGTGAACTAAATTCTATCACACCTCAAGATCCAGTTTCAGCTTTTTCCAAATTAATCATTCAACTTTGATTTTGAATACATTTTTTACTAATTAAAAAAAATTGTTTTGAGTGATGCAAATCTTTATTTTGACCTTTACGCGCTCCATTGTTTATCTGTTTGTATACTGCAGCTGTTTAGTTTACAAGTGCCATTTGCTAAAGTTATTAATCTTATAGGGTGATTAATTTTGTGCCACCTTGTACCATATGTGTTCTTTGAAAGGATTTTGACCTAACTCCTTCCTCAATTTGTGGAGCACGTCCTAAGGTAGTTCTGCAAATGAAAGGATCCTACATTTTTGTAATGCCTAAAAGGGCAAATGGTTTCTATAAGTAGCTTTTTCATTGCTATTAAATACAATATTTTCTATTGTTCAAGCACGAGGGCAAGACTCCATACATACACATAATTCAACGCATTCTAACGGAGATCTACTATGAGTGTTAGAAGTTTAAGAGTATAAAGAATTTATTGCAAGGAGCAAAAACTAGCGCAGAGTTCTAAGCGAAACTGCAATCTACAGTTGATGTCATTTTGAAAATTTATATTACACTTTTACAATAAAAACATTAGAACTTTCCAATGGTAGTAGAAAAAATATGAATAGAGAAAACACAAAACAGTATATTTATACTCGTATATACACACCAGTCACCGCAGTCATAAAAATACACTTGCATACATACATACACGTGCTTGTGGCTTTCTAAATAGACAACTAGCACAAAAGTTTCACCCTTCCTTGATGCCTTTGCACAAATGCATTTGCTCTCATAGTTGTTTTCTCTTCTGACAGCGTGTGTTCCTCAAATACACACATACATACTCGTATATATATATATATTAAACTATATAAATAAGATGCATTTAGCTTGGATTTCCTTATTGATTTGCCAACAGCCCAAAAATATGAATTTTAATTCTTTAACTTTTCATTTATTTTTTTGTTTGTTCTACCAACGATAGAATGAAATTCGCAATTATAAGCTTTTCATAATTCTATTTTTATATTAATTGGCGCATTTGCAACACTGTTTTACTGGTTGTCTTCTGCTTATTCTTGTAGTTTTTCTTGTTGTTTTTCTAGTTAGATGCATTTTCTTAGCCCACAACTGTTGGCAATCATTTGCTGTATGCCACACTTTGAGATTTCTTCACAAATATGACTACCACTATCAACATACGCGTATACCATCACCCTCTCCCTCTTCACGCACCCATTTGCCGCGTTTTATTAATCTGTCATTTATAGTTTTTATAAGATTTTGGCTGTTGTACACAATTACATTTAGTAAATTCTAATTTGAAATCTAGAACTGCTGCTCATTTCGGTCGTTGGTTTCTAACGCTTGTTGTTGTTGTTATATATTGTAGCTACCTAATATTAAATGCTCTTATGAAGCACTTAATACCGTTGCACTCAGCACCTTGTGTTGCGATGTGAATGACTGCTTTCGACGGCTTTCAGTTTGGCTGCCGCCATTGTGTGCCATAAATCATTGAAAAGGAAGGCAAGCACAATAAAATATGTGAGGTTATTTCCGTTATCTGATTGAAAAATGCTTTTTTTGTCACATAGCACATTGCAAAGTGTATTAATTTAACAATTTGCTAATTAATACGCCCTTAAAATAAAATTGCGACAGGAAATAAATTTACTAAAAAAATGCATTATTTAGAGGAAATATGCATTTGTATTAAAAACTTTTGAAACACTTGTTTTGAAATGATTACAAACAAATGATATTATTTTGAGAATCAAATTTAAGAATGCAATGCCCCGATGTTTATCAGCTTTGTTCCCTAACTCGCCAGAAGTTAACCGAATTTACCCAAAGCGCGGGCCCATACTCGATTCTCGGGCAAGTAAAAGGACAAATTTGAGATTAATAGAGACTCTTACTTTGTCCGAAAAGTTTGATAGTGTGAAATTAGTGGCTGTTTTATGTTCTCAAAGGAAAACGAAGGGGAAAACGCACATGAATCTTACATTGTATTTGTATTGAGTTTTTAATTTGAATTTATAAAATATAATTAGTGAGACACAAATGGATTGTAATCAGGAAATATCAGAAGTTCTATTGCACTTATTGAAGCGAACACAGCAACAACAAATATTAACATTTTGTGCTTTAGAATTTTTATCGCTTTTATAGAACTCAATATTCCACTACTTTTGCACTTCAAATGAAATATAGCTTGTTTAAGTTAGCAAGGTATTGTATACAATTAAAATTATCAATAAGTCCGTAGCTTAACTGAAATTGTTATTGCAAAAGCAAAGCTAGAAGTTAAACAGATTTATGTGCCCTGAAATATTTTGTACTTTTGTTTGAATAGGTTGATCCCTGAAGTGGGAATTTGGAAGGGCTGCAAAATACGCTTCCACAGCTGTTATGACCACATAATTTGATGAAAAACCCTTTCCACGTATGAAGTTTCTTATGTCTGGTGAATACGGTGGATGCTCCAACAACTCGAACTTTAATTAATGAATTTTAGTTATTGTCAAAATCCTGTTAAAAAATATTTTGTTCCTTTGTAAACTGGGTATTTTTTTCACTGGCTCAGCTTTTTCGTTTAGTTGATTTAAAAGGTTGCAATAATATTCAGAGTTTCTTGTTTCACCAGTTTGCCAGTAATTCCCTCGCAAAAAACTGATGCTCACGCCTCCTTGCCCTATTTCTGCACACGAACTCGTTTCGAAGCGGAAGAACTAGGTTCACGCCACTCTTTGGCCTCTTGTTTTGATTTTGGATCATAGTGATAGACCTAAGCCATCGACGTGCAATCCACTTCATCCCTTCGAAAACGCTATAAATGTTGCTGAAAAAGCCGCAACCGAGGGTATTCTTGTGCCATTGTGAGTGAATGCGGCACCCCATTGTGCACACAGCTTTCTGAGACCAAATACTTCAGTCCAAATATTGCTTACACTGCCCAATGCGATGCCTAGGATTTCTACTAAATCTCTTTAGTTACTCGACGATTTTCCAACACAATATCCTGTATTTTTTCTACGATATCTGGTGTTGCTACTGTTTTTCGGTGTCCTTGACGATGATCGTCTTCAAGGCTTGTACGATCAAGTTCAAACATACATATGTCTTACTGACAATAACTACATTTTCTTACAATTAGATAGGAAGATTTTAAATATATTTCATCATGACCAGAGTCAAGACAAGAGTTAAAGATGGACAGAAATTACATTTTACACGGAACAGTTATTTTAGCATAATTTTTTTTTAAGTTGTGAGAGTGTTTTGTTAAAATATGCTGTTGATATCGTGTTTATTTCCTCGATGATTGATGTTATTTTAAACGTTTTATGAATGTTACCATTTTTTGTGTCCTTGTCGAACTTTGTTATTATACGTAAGATTTTTGATTATTGAATTTAGACGACGTGAGTTTTTTTTTGCAGTTTCCCACACCTGAAGGAGATACGTCAAAATTGGTTTAATGACCACTTTGTGTAGTAATAGGTTTTTGGAAAATGCTGAGTTTCGAATTTCTGTATACTAGCCAGTCAATTGTGAGTCCAGATGGTTTCCAATATATTTCTTTTATTTTTATAGTTGAGCTTAACCGTTTGAGCTTAATCATTTGATGACATAGTCAACGCAGGAACAGTTACAAACAACGGGACTTAAAATCAAGATAGGAAAGACAAAAGCATTTTTCCTGAATTGCCCCCATCAGATTCTTTAAAAGTGAGCGCGTAGGTCATTGAAAGCGTGGATCATTTATGTTACATGGGATGTATAATCGCCGCAGATGGAGAAAGTGAGTGTGACGTTGAATGCAGAATTACTAAAACCAAAACGGCGTTCGGCACTCTAGCACCCCTCTGGCAAAATAATAACATAAATACGCGCACCAAACTGCGAATTTTCAACGCATGCGTCAAGTCCGTCCTGCTGTATGGCTAGAAGGCCACCGCAACGATCACAAGGCGTCTGAAAACGTTCATCGACCGTTGCTTGGTTAAGATATCGCTGTGATAAAATACGAATTTTCTGGCCTCGAACTATAACCAAAACCGATTTATGGAGGAAAGCTAATCAATCCAATATGGCGACTGAAATCCGCAGAAGAAAATGGCAATGGATCAGCCACACTCTGAAGAAGAGTGACAACAACATCGCCAAACAGGCGCTGCATTGGAACGCCTTCCAACACGAAGTGCAGGCAGACCACGAACCACCTGGCACCACACAACGGAGGCGGAAATGAGGTGGGTAAGACTCCGTCAGAAAATATGAGATTTGCAAGTGGTCTTTCGATTTCTTTGAAACTTTGGGAAATATTAGTTCTAGGTAAGATACATTCGAGCCTAAAAGGATTTTGAAAAATTTTCAAAATTGAGTCATCTACGCCATGTTGAAAATCGGGACCGTGTTTTTTTCAAAAATCAATATTTCTTGAACCGTTGGATGGATTCCAATGCAATTTACAGACAATATAGAAACAAATAAGTAGTTTAAATTAGTATTATGTTAAAAAAAAATTTCGAAATTTTGACCAAAAGTCAAAAAAATTTTTTTAATCAATTTTATGGTGTCTATAATAGTTCTCGAGATATTGCGATTTTAGTGGAAGCGCGCACCGTGAAGTTCGCGGTTACGCGGCGCGGGAGTAGAAAAACGCGCACAGACCTGCAGCAGTCTGCTCCAGTCACTTCATACAGGAACACATAACGCAGCGCGAACCGTGCGTGAAAGACCACTTGCAAATCTCATATTTTTTGACGGAGTCTTACCCAGCTCCGTAAATAAGACCTGAAACGAACTGAGAGCCCTTTCACAAAACCATGTTCGTTGGCGAAGAGGAGTTGTTGATGCCTTATGCTCCAACTAGGAGTTAGAGGACCTTATATATGTATATTAACTGGCATAGCAGCAAGCTTTGTTCCTGTAAATTTTTCTTTGTAAATCTTACTTGTACAAATATGCCTTCATTTATTTTTAAACTCCATTTGTCAAACCAATTTTTTACATTGTTTAGACGTATAGCAATGGTCCTGGAAAAAGTTCTTAAGTCCAATTCCATACTCGTTCATAAATTTTCTTTGCTTTTAAACCTTAAACTGTGACGCGACGATAATAAATGGTTTGTAAACAAAGAATGAATTGACAGACTGAAATGAATATACGATCATATGAAGAATGTAACAACATAACAAAAAAAAATGTAGATCAGAAGTAACGCCCTCTCTTATGGGACCACAAAACTTATTGAACAACTCATTTACCCCATAACAACACTGGGTGAATCGGTAGGCAATTATATCTCCAAATATCTTCCATATTCTACGAAATTAGGTATATGAAAAGTTTTAAAAAAAGAAAAAAGTTCTGGTGAACACAAAAGAAAGCTTATGGAGTATTGCGGCCTTTTGCGACAGGGCAAATTTACTTTCAGAAACTAATAATTGTTCTCGTATAGTATTATACATTACCTCTTACATTTGGTCGTTGTGCCATAGATAATATTGAACACTAAATATTTATATAAACATTTATAAACTTGTTTTCATTGGAACATTGCAAAATTGTAACTAAAAATAAACTTTTTTTCTTTCCAGGTGAGTACACATCAACCCAACTCGCAGAAGTAACATAAGAAACTTTTTTGTTCTCCTGGTCTGGTAAAATATTGTAGCGGTAATCGTAAGTTACAGAGGTATATACCAACTTAAATTTTGTAGTAAGTGACAAAGTAACTTAAAATAACAATATAAGTAAATTTAAATGGAAAAACTGTATCCAAATAAGAGCATTCGAAGCCTTTTTATACTTGGCGACAGTTATTGTTTTAAACTTTTGTTGTTGTTGTGCGCCTTGTTGATTAGCAAATTTATATTGTATATAAAATGGCATACAATTTTATAAATTAGGTGCAGCAAATATAATGTAGGCTGAATTGTTATTTTTACTTTTTGTTCATATTTCATTCCTTAAAACGAAAGCAAAAATTATTATATTAACCAATGAAATATTTTGAATTTTGTCTATGATACGTATCAAGTCAATGATTCCTTGCGAGATGTTCAGTTTGATATTGGTTAAGATATTGCTGTGAAAAATTTAACAAGGCGTTAGAGGAGAGTGCCAACACTTATACTGACTACCAACTTTCGCTACCAGTGGCAAGTAAATATTTGTTTAATTTTATTCGCACATGCTAATGCATGGCGGCCACCGTAGCCGAATGGGTTGGTGCGTGATTACCATTCGGAATTCACAGAGAGAACGTTGATTCGAATCCCGGTGAAACCAAAATTAATAAAAACATTTTTCTAATAGCGGTCGCCCCTCGGTAGGCAATGGCAAACCTCCGAGTGTATTTCTGCCATGAAAAAGATCCTCATAAAAATATCTTCCTTTCGGAGTCGGCTTGAAACTGTAGGTCCCTCCATCTGTGGAACAACATCAAGACGCACACCACAAATAGGAGGAGGAACTCGGCCAAATACCCAAAAAGGGTGTACGCGCCAATGATATGTATATATATATATATGCTAATGCAATTATTTTGCTGAAAATCATTAAGAAACTTGTAATAGCGATAGTTAAAATGTATGCCAAAACGTTTGTTTTAGCTACTTAAAGACGATTTTAAAACTTACTCCATATATGTAAGTATGTATTACACGTAGCGGTGTTTTTAAAATACATTTAAAGTTTTTCAGAAATTATGTTAAATAATTTAGTGCAATAGACACGTAAGAAGAATTTTTGGGGCAAATGAAAGTAATAGTGGATGTGTATGTGAGGAAAGTATGCCAAATTATTTCCCATACTTCACTGATTAAGCTTCAGACTTCATTACTGGAAATACTAAGTACATTTTGCTAATTAAATCAAAGAAAAATACTCCCATCAGTAAGAATGGCTGGACTGATTAGGAAATACCTAAAAAATCGATAACAACTCCTTATTTTGTACTTACAGTCTGTGTCAGAAAGAAGGAACCGAGACTATTCATGATGTATAAAATATATATATTTAAAATTTTTTTTACATTAAAGTTTGTACAAAACTACGAGTCGCAATTACTCAATAAGCCGTGTAGTCTTCATCATTGTCGAGTATAGCCTGGCATTTTCTCGGTATGCTTTGAACCAGCTCGTCGTCAAAGAGGACTAGATTTTGCGAACTTGATGCACAAGTTGCTTTAAATCATGGACTAGCCCTCCAGCAAGATGCGTTTTCATAGTTCCCCACACATTTTCAATTGGGTTATCGTCTGGGGTTCGCCTCCTTCAGCCGACGTTCGAGGGTGTTGATGCTCACATCCATTCCCTTTTTAGCAAGAATTGATCGGGCTTGGCACAGTCACAAAGAAGGGACCCGCTTGAGTGGTACTATTATGCAGCAAAGGAAGCAGAATGAAAAATATCTTGAAGTTACAAGAAAAAAGCCGGTTCTTTTCTTCTGACACAGACTGTTTATGTCAAAATCACTGGTGAAGCTAGGCCGATGATGTCGAAACATATCGACAAATTAGTTTTCTACCCATTTTCTACCCATTTCCTTAAGCGTCAGCTTTCTTTATAGTATAGAAAATAATAATATCGAACTCTAAATTTTTGCTTACAAAAAGTGGTAAGACAGTAGAATTAGATGCTTTTTTCGTTATCTGGCCAATTTGGTAAGTTGATAAGCTTTTCGTTAATTAAATATTTATTACAATGCTTATGAAATTATCCAATGCAAAGTGATAAAAGATAAATTGTTGATGTAATATGGTAATTATAACACATAGATGAGTAATTTATTATGGATGTGGTATATACTCGTCGTATGTAGCTCGAAAAGTTAAATAATTAAATTCACACACTATGATGCTTAGGCGTCTGCGTTATTAAATGTGTGCTAGCAGGTGAAGTTACAATTCAAGAGTACATACATATGTCTGTAGGTAGTAAGATAACAGAATGAGTATTACATGCATGAGAGGAAAAGCTTATGTTAATGTTTCGGACTTAGTATTGCTAATAGTAATATTAGTGGCAAATGAGTAATCGGGTACGTAAACAAGGTTATTTCAATTTATATTGTAACTATTTGCAAAATATCTTATATTTTGAATATAACAATGTTTTCTAATGAGCCATGACCGAACAGTATATTCGTAAATATTTCCAAGTAGCTAACCATGCAGTGATTATACCTGTACAGGTATTGAGGTATCTACACACATCGCTATTTTGAATTTTCGGTATTTAATTTTTCACAAAATTTGTATGTCAGAGAATTCAGGAAAGGGTACTTTGAGATGGTTGAATGTATGCGATTCTCCTTGATCGGTCAATTTCACAATTTTTGATCTCATTGCTTTCAGTACAGTCTGAATTTAATGAAGTTAGTGACGCTTTCAGCTCAAACTGTGCAACCTTTTAGAAGGTTAAAGCGTAAATCATCCCTGCAGCTGCCTATCCGATGGTTAGACACGGAGTCACCCCGAAGGGCGAACAGCACTGATTCCTACCTTTATTTTGGATATTTCATGTGCTTTATGCTAAAAACACCTCTCCAGATGTATAAGAATGCCGTTCCGAAAGCTCCAGACTGCGTCAGGAAGGAAAATTTTTGGCAGTTGCAGAAAAAACTTTAGTTCAACCATCCCCAATCGCGTTACTTATAGCTCTAGGCGTGCAACTTTTCGGTGCTTTGCTGATTGCTTATACCAAATCAAAGCTCCATAGAATGCAGCCCAGGGAAATATATAACACCTTTACATGTTGATCAGTTTTGACTATTTTTCTTTGTATTTTTAACTTTCTTTTTAATAAAAGTATATCTCATCGTCTAAAAAAAAAACTCATATACATAAATTCATATTTCAAAATTTATACGAATTTTTAAAAAATTTGCGAAATTTTCTTAAAAACTTCAAAGTTTTTAATCAGAACTTAAAAAGAAAACTTGGGTGCGCAATTTTATAGCCCATTAAATTAAAGTGCACATTTGAAGCTTCTAGATAATCTCATTAATTTTTTATGTAATTTTTTTCTTATCAGTTTTGCGCATTTTCTCCATTATCCAAGAAATTTTATTTATGTGGAGAAAATATGCAACACCATCAGCAAATAAATTAAAATTACTTCAAATTTGCAATTTTTTTTTAAATGAGTTTAAAAATTTTGGAAACTGCAAACTTAGATTAATATCATGTTTTATACAGAATGAGCTATATATTTATAAAAAGATTATTTGAATTACGAAGTAAACAAATAAATAAATAATCAACTAATAATTAAAACATTGAGGTGCTATATTTTTTCGCCGGATTTATAATCATTCCAATACCAGTGAGCATTCGTTTCAATTAAGTGACAAATTTGGAAAATTTATTTATTTTGGTTTTTGTGTATGAGTTTCTTGTGATTCTAGAATAGCATGCTTTTAACGAAATAGATTAAAGAATTTTTCTTTTTTGTTGGAAAGAAATTCACAGACCTGAAGTTTCATAGTAAAACAGATATGTATCCATATGCATCGAATAGGAATTGGATTAAAATAAAATTCAGATTTAA
Source organism: Anastrepha fraterculus (assembly GCA_037575425.1). Classification (NCBI taxonomy): domain Eukaryota; kingdom Metazoa; phylum Arthropoda; class Insecta; order Diptera; family Tephritidae; genus Anastrepha; species Anastrepha fraterculus. Next base: position 11,654 of record JAYXIM010022481.1, read on the forward strand.
CTAACACAAATATCAACCAAATGCATTAATATTATGTATGTATATGAACCTGGTCACATGCCAATATATTTCAAAAATTTCCTTCAAACTATTGGTGCGACTATTTGCTGTCTGACGCATAAATTTGACAACAAATGTATAGCAAATTTCACAGCAAAGCTGCAAAGCAGGCGAAATAGAATAAGATGCAATTCGGAGAGACATAATGTAAGTATATTTGTATAAGTAAGTGAAAGGAAAATATGTAGAGTAAAATAAATTACATTTTAAATGCTACGAAATACACGCCGAATGCCCAACACCGTCACCGTAGTCCTCACAATCGCCCTGCCCCAGACGTCACCCACTCGCTAATACGGTTGATTGATTTTACAACAATCATTGAGTTTTTGGGATTGCGATTGCAATCGCAATTGATGCTAGAAATGCCATAATAGTAACGCAATAAAAAAGAGTAGAAGAAAATTAAATAAGTAAATATATGCGCTTAAGTATAGCAATAAATGCAAGGAAGTAATGCTATACAAAGGAAAGCGAACAAATTTCCGCAGTTGAATTTTGAATTCGCTATCGAATCAAACGGCGGAAGAATCGAACTCAACGCGTGAGTGGGAGGCGAAGCAAAGCCAACTGAAGGCAACTAAAAGCCAAAGGATATCGCATATAGAACCCATAGGACAACTGGCGTTTTGCAATTGCCTTTGTGCTAGCGAGCTAGTGAACCGAGTGAGTCGGTGAACGTAAATCAAGAACTTGTAGTACTGCAGCAAATGGACGCCGCGTCGTGTTGCGATGCGTAGCAAAAGTGCAGTTAACGAGGGAATATATTGATAAGTTCAATATAATATTTTATAAATGCAATACAAATTTGAAGAAATTTATACGATTAATAAGTGCAATAAAACGATTACGAGTTAAGTGAGCTGGCAGCGGTAAACCTTTTGGCAATGCAAATTTTTATTGAATGATTGCTTTGATTGATACGATAGACGGCAACTGTGTGACCAAAGAAATTTCCATTGAAAATTTAAATGATTTTTTATTATTGTATTTGTATTACATAGTGTACTCTCATCGTAGCTGTAGGAAATTTTCTGAATCAAACAAATAATTATTAAACTGAATAAATCAATCAAACAGTGCAAGTGATTATTGGAAATTTGAATCAAATTCAAGCACTGAATTAAATTGTTTTCATAACTTACCAAACTAAATGCATATACTTAAGTATTTAATAAACTTAAGCAAAGTACGGAATTGATAGTCAAACTGGTAATTATATCTGTGAAACGAATTAACTTTGGATATTTGACTCGCATTAAACTCTGTAGTTGGACAAGGCAGCAATGGCAATTACTCAAGAGGTGAGTTGATTCTGCATTAATAATTGAAACCTTGTGAATATGAAAATATCACCATTTTTGAAATTTAGAATATGATTTGATATTCAATCAAATTGCGAAGTACGAATTGAGAGAAAACGTTGCATAATTAATGAGAAAAAAAGTTCTCAGAAGCAAAATTGTTTGAAAATAGTGAATTTGAATCATATTTATATTAACCATCTTAATATGGAGACACTCGATTTTAATATGTAAATCTAGAGCATTTGAAATATGAAGGCGAAGAGTTAATATACTGTGGTTTAATAAAGAGCTCGGACACCCAAGTGATATGGTTTTAAATCAAAATATATATATTAAAATGCAAGTCTAATGCGTTTATGTGTCACATTTATTTTCGTTCTTCAATCGTAGTTTTCAAAACTACAAAAAACATAAACAAACTTCAACTCATTCGTACATAGAAAATATTATACAAACATAAAAACTTAACAAAATACATGACAAAAAAGAACTCGGATATTTATGTAAAGTAGAGTTGGGGAAATAATATTTAAGAAAAATCATATAGTTAATACAAAAAAAGAAAATGTTAAGAAAATTTTACAAAATATTGTAACTTAAAAAAAGTCTCTCCAAAACAACAAGGTTCTGGCAATGGGTTCTGGTTGCGGGCACAAAACCAAATATACGTTCGGTGGTTTGAAAATTTTCTTCGGCATTTGTTTACACATTATAATGATATCTCAAATAGCTTTTTTGCTAAATCAAACGGCCGCCAGTGCACGCCATTTGAAAAGATTATAAATCTGCCGATAGCGTGATTTATTTTGCGCTACCTTGTATTTTATCCTTACATTTTAGCCATATGTCTGATGTGCACAGCACTTATATGTAAACCTTAAAGGATAACATTTTAACCCTCTAACTTTTTAATATAGTATATGGGTTTTTTTTATCCTTTGCGAGAAAGGACCTAAAGCTGCAATTAGTGGTACCGTAACCATAATCATGACCGCAACATTATAACATTTGTCCAGAATTTTTTTGTCGGTACAGAGCAAGTATATCACTCAGACAATATTAAGTCCATTATACTGCACTCCACAAACATTCTTGAAGCGAAAGCACTTGAGATTAAAATTCAGTTCACTTAACTGGCTACTTAATCAAAAATCTGCATTATCACTGTATAACAAAGTTTTGATGTACAAATCTATTCTTAGGCCAATGTGGACATATGGCGTTCCAGAAAAGAACTCGGTCTCGAAATCAAGCATAGAAATCCTTCAAAGGTTTCATACTGCGCATATGGATAAGTACATATGTACAAATGTACCATCGTATGTCTGCAACGAAATAATACACAGAAATTTAAAAGTACCCACTATATTCGATGAGGTTAGCAATATTAGTCACATATATAATAACCGGCCCCCTATCCATCCAAATCCTGATTGCAATTAATAAATGGAGTTATAAAACAAAATTTTAATTTATTTCTATATCAAATGCTTTTTCAATATGTACTATTTATTTACTACTTAGGTATTTAATTTTGCTATTTTTTTTTTTTTGTATTATTTTGAATACAAGTTTCTATACATTAGGGTTCATCTTCCGGGAAATTTGCTATTTTTGCACGGAAATTTTGCACTTTATTACATTTTTACATTTAAAGACTTCCGCCGAAATATTGCTGAAAAATATTAATATGAGTTGGTCCAATTTAAAAACACTTCCGATAATAGAAGAGTTTAATCGTAAAAGGTCTGCATGGAAATGATTAAACAGTTTATTAAAAAATACAATCATTCACATTCCAAACTTTTTTTATGTTTGCTGATAACATTTTTAAACAATTTTATACATATTTTTAAGCTTAAAATTCGTTATTATCCTAGGTTATTTTTTGTTGAAAATATTTTTATAAAAAACTCGATTTTTGGTGGTACTTTAAAACCGGTCTCCTTCAAGTAAATCTAAGCATATTTCCGAAATATTTTGGTGCAAGTCTTAAAGTACATTTACTAGATCCGATGGAAAAATAGTACCGATTTTTTTATATGGAGAGTGATGGTCCCTTGTATACATATGTACGTATTGTAGGTATGAATACCAACATTTAATTTCCGATTGTGTTTTGATGCTCATAGGCTTGACATTTACTTCCTTTACAATACATATATGCACCCATTTGCGTCACCTTCAACGCGCAGCAAAACCACTTACTAATGAACCATTAGTTTGTATGTATATCAGTATTACAGAGGCATACACCTACATATTCGCTAAATTACTGAAAGAATCGCGGCCATTCCATTTAATTCAACTTGGCTAAGTATTAGAGCCGCAGCTGTTATCAAAAATACAGATAAACAAACATATATACATATTTACATACTATATTCGTATAAGTATGTAGCTTCGAAGCTGTGTGTACTTCAAGGTAAACTAACGCCACTGATACCGCCTGCATTGGTGTCATCATCATTTGTGTTAGCAGCATTGCGGTGGTTGTTTCCGCCAGTGTTTTTAATATCTCCTGACTTTGTTGTTGTTATGCTGTTTACATTTAATTTATTGCTGTTAAATATCTCTCGTGCTCTCACCGACAATACTAGCGCAGCGCTATCGTCAACAAATCTTTCAATCTCATCAGTTTTTCGTCGCCCGTTTTGTTTGCCAAAAAAACACGAAGCCACTGCCAAGGTCTATGACTTGAGATATTTTCTATTTTTTCATTTTGTTTTTTCTTTCTTTTATAAAATCATTTTTATTGATTCTTCATTTTGGATGAGGGGGTGAAGCCTTGCTTTATCAGAAATCGTGCAATTTGTGTGCGTAAACTTTTTATTGATGGGTAATTATTTTCAAAGTTTAATGATATGAGCATATTATCAGAACGTGAGCGGAATTTGGGTCCTCTGAACCGATGAAATGTGTATGCAAATGTATACTCGATTGCACCATTCTTGTATATTTTTTTATTTTCTTTTATTTTATACAATTTTATTTTAATAATCCACCTGTATAGTACAAAGTACCCTACAGAATAGACAAGATGTAAAGAAAATCAATAATAATAATAATTTCTAGAAGTGCGCGAGTAATAGGTGCATTACTCCCGAATTTAGTCTGGAGAGTTTTCGCCATAAAAAAGGGTAACTTCTTTGTGGAATCTTGGACTGGACAGTCGGCGATGCCCTTAACAACACTGAAAATAAACAGAAGTGAAAATAATAGGATGGACAGGAGTCACAACGTACGTAATTCTTGTTTAAGAAAATTTTTTTTAATTTTCGTATTTATATTCATTGAGCAGAACACTGTAAAGAATTGTATAGTGACATCTAAGTATGTGAAACAAAATATTCTCCGTGAAAGTTGGTAAATTTGCCACTAAACCAGAAATGAGCTTCAAGGGGTTATATACAGATAGAAGGCCGAAAAAAGCGAATTTTCCAGAATTTTTTCTGAGAAAACTTTTTGACCTAAAAATTTGTACACATATTGTGTAATCCGTGAACTGAAATTTAAAAACCAAACAGACTTCGGTAAAGTAATGTTAAATCTAGTAATTAATCGAAGAAATAAGCAAAATAAATTTTTGTGACAAAGTGGCGGTTTTTAAAAAAAAAATCGATTTTTGACCAAGATTTCGGACTTAAATTGTTAACAAAAAAACAAAAAAACAATATTTATCGGTGAGAAAGAATCTTGGATTAGTTATTAAAGGATATATTTAAGAAGCTCGTGTTGAAATTTGAGGCTAATCGGCTAATCGAGTAATGTTCGTCACCGACTTTGAAAACACCATTTTGAGAAAAACGCGTTTAAGGTTTGAAAAACACTTAACAAGCACTCTGAAACGCCTTTCAAATTTGCGCGTAACTTCGAAAACATTCACCGGAACGATTTTAAACTTTCTGTGTGTATCCTTAAATACTTGTATATGTACATTAAGAAAAAAAAAATAAAAGAAATCGATTTTTTTGAAAATTCTAACTGTATATAATCCCTCAAAACCGCGCATTGGTTTTCATGTTAATTTTAACAATCGCACGTGTACTTTATAAATATGAAATAAAATTCTCAACATCGTATGCAATTTTTGTTTAGCAATGTGATTTTCGAGCGACTTCAAACTTCAACTTTTTCACGTTAAAATTAATTGTGCTATAAAACTGCATACCTCAACATTTTTCGAACATTCTGACAGAAAGGTTGGGAACTATGATGCTAATTTTTTGAAGTTTTTATATTATTTTATATATATTAGCTTTGCGAAACATAAATCCATTATTTTTGAGCAACTTTTTTGCACAAATGCTTTGAAACTGTTTTATGGTCAATCTTTAGCTCCTGGGCGATGCTATGACTACTAACATGTCTTTTTAGTGTTAAATGTTCCTTTGACAACGAGCATAAACTTTAAATTGTTTCATCGATATGATCACTACAGCCATCTACCGAGAAAATAATGGATTTTTTTCCTCAAAATGTCTTTATTCGTTCCATGTGTTATTTCTCCAATTATGATTTAGATTTAATTAGTATCATAAATTTTTATTTTTTATGTTTTGTTTACCATTATTTTATTTCTTTATTTTATTCTTTATACTTTGAGATTAGCATGAAGTTTTCAAGTATTAATTCAGTTACCCTTACTCAGCATCTACTTAGTTGTTGCTGTTGTGGTTGTAGCATTAACATTTCCCATAAAGTGACATTATTTTAAATACCTCAGCACTAAAGATTCCTTTTTGCGCTAAAAATTAATGCTTTCTCATATATAATATCAATAGGTAACTTAATATCTGTGTCTATATCTTCGCTAAAGAGTAGAATCGTCCGAAACGCGAATTTATCAAATAATTAGGAGAACTTTTAGCCTAAAAAATTTTCTCTTACTTTACAATGACTAGGATTTGAGAACACAAAAAATATCCAAATAATTTTCCCTCCCGTAAACGCTAAACGTTTGCCCTTTTTATTAAACATTTTTACAGTTAATATATGACTGCTACTTAACAGTTTATTTACTTTACTTCTTCCTCTGCACCGCAGTTACTTTCATCACCTTCTGTTTCTTGCGATTTCCTGCGCTCATTCCACCGCAAATCAATCAATTTTCGTTTTTTGCCCGTAATGGAATAAACAATGCGTATCTGTCAGTTCAACACAAACTTTTTATTCGTGTGGTGGAACAAATACGTACACACAATTTTCTTTATTTATATCCACATGGATTTAATTGATGCAGTTCAATATCTCTACATACGCACACCCACGTTTACAACACAATTTTTTTGCACAATTAATTTTATATATGTAAAAATATTAATTTATTTGCAAAATGCTTTGTAAACACTTAAATAACTTTTTGGTATAAACCTTCTCCACTGTTGTCGGTATTTCTTTTACAAAAAATAAATAAATTCAACAATTTATGAATGCCAATTAATCATCCAACTCAATTACAATACCAATACTGAAATAAATACATATGTACCCTGCAGAAAAAATACTAATAGTTAACTTTTCGGTTGAACCAGTTCGTGGTTCAGCTTTTTCTCATATTCGCAAGTGGTATTTTTAACACGGCGACGTCCTACGAAATATCAATTTTACGGCCATGCATCAGCATAATACCAGTTAAAATATCAGTTCGTACTGGACAAAAAAGTTCTAGAAATATCCAAATTTAGTATTTTAGAAAAAGTAAGCCCTCAATTTCTGTTCGTGAAGGTCTGTATTCAACTTATCAACCTAAGATTTTCTTTCTAAACGAGCGTTCCGCGATATGCGCAGATGAGTTTTCATTTTCTTCAGCAGACTCAGGACTATCTTTATTAGGAGGGGAATGACTGACTTCATCATACTTTCAAGAAATATGAGAAGGCACCACTTGAATTTGCACAATTTTCTGCTCTTGAAAACTGCAAATTCTCTGAATTTCTGTAGGAAAGTAGATTGATTAAACTTGTTTATAATATGCCTCCCTTTGCTTATTTATAAGCCTTCTTACATTTATCTTGTTATTCGTTTTTACTAAAACTTTTAACTCACAATTTTTTACAACTTTGAAGCAAACTTTTAACACAACGGTAATATGACAGAAATCTTTGTGAGAGATATAATTTGGATATGTGATTATGTCTATACAAATGTTTTTCAAACGAAATATGTTCACCAGCATCTACTTGTACATACTCCTTTAATCATCGCGATGCATTGGTGCGTCTACAGGTGAGTCTTAAAATTCCTTGTCTATAAGTACTGAAAAAAATTTAATAATCTGCAACCAAATTGATAATTTTACTTCTCGTATTAGTACGAGTATAAGCAATGGCGAACTAGTGTGATTTCTTCTATTAAATACCAGTATCTGAACAAGGCGGCTTGAAACTGTAGGTCCCTCCATTTGTGGAACTATATCAAGACGCACACCACAAATAGAAGGAGGAGCTCGGCCAAACACCCAAAAAGGGTCTGAACTAGAATGTTTTTATACTAGTTTGGCTTTTCCCTGCAGGGTATCCGGTAGAACTTGCGAGTACTCGCTTGTGAGCAAATGTAGAGTAGTGGCTCCTTATTGCTCCCTATACTTTTGCGTACCTGTAAGAATTTTGTGTACCGCCTTTACATTGTATGTTCTACATAGAAATCCTGTGGTCCTTAAATAGCTTTTAAAATTGTTTGCAGGGTTTCAAGTTAAAAAAATTGCTTTCATTGTTTTATTTTGTTCATTTCTTTATTTTGTTCATTTCTTTATTTTATCGATTTGTTTTTCTAGCTCTCGAAATTCTGCGTTCATTTTGTCCCTATAACTAAGATGTTAATAGTATTTGCGAACTATTAACATGTTTGTATACTCATATTTGAGGTATATGATATTTGTTATTTTGGTAATAGTTTTGAAAAATTTTAGTAAACGAGAACATTCTGTTGGAAAGTTTTCCCAGTAAATCAGGTAACTGTAACTTTTGAGTTGGCTCTAAGCGAAAAAGCCGTATCTAACTTGTCAATGATTATGCGCCAATTGTTTTAATGGAACTATTTTAAATAGAATTAAGGATATTTTTTGTGTGATTCAGGTTTATTCTCCTTTTTAATAAAAAAAATATATCTAAAAATGTTAGCCAGAAAATGGTTTATAGCATTTCTGTTTTGTTATGTTTCTTAAAAAATAAAAATATCTTTTAATGAAAATATGAATTGTTCACAAAAACAAAAATGAATGTAATAATATAAATTAGAAAAATTACATTTCTTAAGTGGATTTAATACAATTTCGGAAATTTTTATTTCGCAAGCCTGTGTTTTATGATCAGCTGAGCGGAGAATATAGAGCAAAGAGGATGGGGTCAATGGGGCTACCTGTGTTGTATTTAGTAGCAGTGTTGAATTTCACAAGTGCGAGAAATTTGTTTTTAGAATTTTACTGCATTTCCTAAAACAACCATAAAAACTACAATACAGAATGAAATGGCATATAAAACAAATCCCGAATCCACCAATGTAATTTCTTAGAAGTAAATAAATACTGTAATTTTCAAGAGCTCGCAACGAGTGGTCAGGATATCCATATAAATCGATTTAAATTTGCATTGACTGACAATTTTAATTAATTTACTGTTATTTGTAGTAAAGGTTAAGTTTCAAAGGCCGGTGTTGATTTTAAATAAAATACAATTCCTTAAAAAAATTATTGTTATTTCTCTTTATTATGATAATATTGATACGGCTCAATTATGCATAAGACAAAATATTGGCCAAACAGTCGCCGCGGCCTCCAAAGACCACCAAATGCAAATAGTTCCTTATTTAAAGGGTGGTTAAGTTTTAAGGGCCGGTGTTGATTTTGAATAAAATACAATTCTTTTAGAAAATTATTGTCACATCTCTTTATTATGATAATACCAGTATAGTTCAATTACATATAGAGCAAAATATTGGCCAAGTGGCTGCCGCGGCCTCGGCGGAGCACTTCCATCCAATAGTCCAAATTTTCGATGACTCTGAGGCATAATTGAGGTTCTATGCCGTTAATGTGCCAAATTATCTCATCCTTTGGCTCTTGAATTGTTGCTGGCTTATCGACGCAAATCTTTTCTTTCAAATAACCTCAAAGGAAGAAGTCCAACGGTGTCTTTGACGTTTAGGTGTGGTTCACATTCCACATCGGCCGTTGAAATTTAACCACCCTTTATAAGGTAAACCACAAATTGCTGCTAAGTTTAAATTATCTATAGTTTTATTCGATTGTATTTGCTCATATTGCTTTTCTTTTTTTTTAAAAAATTTTGTTCTCCCGTTTTTCAAAAGTATTTTCGTATTTCGCGTTCTGGAATTTTTCGAAGTACATTGAATCGAAGTCATTTTTTTTTAATCTGGATTGAGCGATCGTTCTGGTTCTACTGGGTGGGAAAGTTATATGCACATATGCAAATGCTGTGCTATAAATACAGTCAGATATAGTTATGCCTACGAATTAAATTTAAATATTTTGCATTGCAATTAAAAATATTAAAAAGACGTGAATGTGAATACATATGTATTAATTAATGCCAATCACATTCTGAGCTTGAGAAGGGGGCATATGAATGATATGTTGCGGGATATTTTTTAAATGTTTACTTTAAAAATGATTGCGTTTTGTAGGCATAAGATTGCTGAAAGAGTTTGTATTTATTCTCTGATAAATCATATGATGATTTGCTAGAAGTATAAATGTGTCGTTACCTTGCTCATTAGTGTTACCTTGCTCATTAGTGTTACCTTGCTCATTGCCGTTACCTTGCTCATATGTCGTTACCTTGCTCATTGCCGTTACCTTGAATGAACTGCAAGCGAAAGCGCGGAACGAACGACAAAGCAAACGAACGGCAACGTTCGACATCTTGCTCTCTCCTACTTAAGTGAGCGTATATGTGTATGTATATGCGCATATGTACTTATATAAATTCACTTATTTGTATTTGCATATGCCTTCTTATTGATTATTATTAATTTGATTTACTTGAAGAACTTAAAATAAAACCAAGTTTGTTAATAATACCTGTTGTTTTAATGTTATTATTATTTTTTGACGTGATAACGTCTTATAATTCTATGTAGCCAGCTGCACGCACCAAAAAATGCGTCGTTATCTTGCTCATGCGTTGTTACCTTGCTTGAACAGCATGTTATGTTATGATATGTTATGTTATGTTATGTTATGTTATGTTATGTTATGTTATGATATGTTGTGTTATGTTATGTAATGTTATGATATGTTATGTTATGTTATGTTATGTTATGTTATGTTATTATGTTATGTTATGTTATGTTATGTTATGTTATGTTATGTTATGTTATGTTATGTTATGTTATGTTATGTTATGTTATGTTATGTTATGTTATGTTATGTTATGTTATGTTATGTTATGTTATGTTATGTTATGTTATGTTATGTTATGTTATGTTATGTTATGTTATGTTATGTTATGATTTGTTATGTTATGTTATGTTATGTTATGTTATGTTATGTTATGTTATGTAATGTTATGATATGTTATGTTATGTTATGTTATGTTATGTTATGTTATTTTATGTTATGTTATGTTATGTTATGTTATGTTATGTTATGTTATGTTATGTTATGTTATGTTATGTTATGTTATGTTATGTTATGTTATGTTATGTTATGTTATGTTATGTTATGTTATGTTATGTTATGTTATGTTATGTTATGTTATGTTATGTTATGTTATGTTATGTTATGTTATGTTATGTTATGTTATGTTATGTTATGTTATGTTATGTTATGTTATGCTATGTTATGTTATTTTATGTTATGTTATGTTATGTTATGTTATGTTATGTTATGTTATGTTATGTTATGTTATGTTATGTTATGTTATGTTATGTTATGTTATGTTATGTTATGTTATGTTATGTTATGTTATGTTATGTTATGTTATGTTATATGTTATGTTATGTTATGTTATGTTATGTTATGTTATGTTATGTTATGTTATGTTATGTTATGTTATGTTATGTTATGTTATGTTATGTTATGTTATGTTATGTTATGTTATGTTATGTTATGTTATGTTATGTTATGTTAATTTGTTATGTTATGTTATGTTATGTTATGTTATGTTATGTTATGTTATGTTATGTGATGTGATGTTATGTTATGTTATGTTATGTTAAAGTATATTATGTTATGTTAATGTTAACTCATTCTCTATATCCATACAAAATATCTATCAAATAAAATTAAAATTTTCTTTTGAAAAATGCAACCATTCAATTAGTATTTTCTTATCACGTTATCACGTTAAACTATCGTCAGTAAACCGACTTTACAGACAACCTCTTTTTTTTTTGTTTTAATAAATTTTTAAAATTCAAATAATAACCAAAGGACAAAATTTTTATTTTATCATACACAGGACATCTAAAAATAAAAATATATCAAACTTTTGTTGATGATTGATGCCTAAGAACAAAAAGATCGGTATTATAAACATATGTTAGTTGAATCGACTAAGAATGAGCATTTGGGCATAAAAAATGGCATTAGTTCTCCAGGGTTAAGAATAAAGTAAACTCTATGGCGAAATAGCTCTATTGGTGGCATGAAAGGTAGTGAAATAATTTTAGCAGATTGATACTGTGTTTGCTATATAACCTATTTGTTAAGAAATTTAGGCAACACGTTTATAAAACTAAAGCGCTTCAAGACTTCTGAAGTAACGTTGATAAGAAAAGGGGATCAGTTATTTCATGGCTTGAAAATGAAATTACGCGAATGACCGGCGTTGCTTACGTATAATGTTATAGAATCTCTCCCATGTTCTCTTTACCTGTGCTTGCAATAATAGCAGTCTAAAGTTTTGTCTTAACATTTATTTTTAATTTAATTTTGCTTTTAGTTTTATTTTACTTTTTATTTTATTTTTTTATGAAAATAAAGTTTATACTACAACAAAAACTGTACAACTTAAATTTCCACACTTTGTAAAAAATTTAAAACATTTCTTTTTTTTTTTTTTGGAAATTAGAAAAGAAATTTTTAGGAAAGTAGCTCCAAGGTCGCATTGATTTTTGACAATTTTTTCCAGCGGCCTTGCGCATTTTCTCCATATAAACAATTTGAGAACATTCGTTATGTGGAAGAAATGAAGAATACTTTAAAAAAAACATCAAATACAAAATAAGTAATTAGTAAAACTTACGCTACGTACTGCTATTATTGTGATCACAGGTGGTTATGTTTATATATAAGTACATATGTCGTGAGTTCAAAACTACCACGTGTTTGTAATCATGTTCTTTATATTTATAACAAATTGTTTTAAAGAAAAATAATTTATTAATTGCAAATCAAATTGTAAGACTCTCCCACCCTACTTTGATTAAAACATATTTTCTTCATGCACTGAGTTGGGATATGGACTTATGCATATGAACTTATTATCGCTATACCCATTTAAAATATAAAATAAGAGAATAATAAATATCCAAGGTTTTTGATAATTGTACATTTTAGTGATCTCAGACTTTCTGTTCGATTTTGACCATTGGCATTGGAAAAAACACAATCATGAAATGAGGTTCGAAGCTAATACGGCAGATCTTTAGGACTTTCAAATACTGCATGCAAATAGTTATGAATGGCGCCCCCCGATAAAACGCGTCAATCCCTCTCGAGAGTCAATATAATCACTTCATAGCTTTCAGATGAATGGGTTAAGAAATTCTTTTTAGGCAACTTTTGCTGATTGCTTAGTAACAGCAATGAAAACGGCGAAGAAAATGAGTGATGAGGAAAGTCAACATGGTCTAATCATAACCAAGTTTTATACTCACAATTATACTCGTAACCTAACTAAAATTTTCCTATCCTGAGGGTCGAACCACCACACCGAGGAAAGAATTTTGTGTTGATTATGAACCAAACTTCCTCTCGAACGAGTCCACCTGTGAAGAAAAAAAAAAAACGGTGAATAAAAAATCATTAATATCAACATTCCGTGTTCACAAGTAAAAAATATGATCGACGTACGATACCATTTCAAAAGCTATAAATCTTTCGATAGGGTGTTTATTCTTACCAAAGGGATTGGGGTATATCCTCGCACAAGTGGCGAGACCAGTAAAGTTATCAGCATGGGTCAGTAACTTTATTTCTCTGTACAGGAAAAAGAATCACAAGAATCAAATCACAAGACTGAGACGGCCTAACGGCAGGTGTGTTTTTGAAGATGACTCGGTCATCAAAAGTTCGAGTCAATAAGTGATGGCATACCATATAGCTATAACCAAAGCACTAAACGATAAGTCTTGACATGTTTACGGTTACACGTTCAGTTTTGAAATAATTGAATACCTACTCATAATGCCTACGGCAATGGAACCATACTAAAAATGTGACTTTTTAAGGCTATACTATTATTTCATTAATGAATTTTTGGTGGTCCAAATGCGTAAATTCTCTTTATTACTAAAGCCTCTGAACGGAAAGAAGTAAACCACATTTCTGAAACAAAATCTGATATTTTGTACGTATTTTTTACTTAAAAATATAGCCTTTTTGAAATAAATTTCCATAACGTGCAAGCATTGCACGAGTACAACTTTTAATAGCATTCTGCTAATCGATACTGAATAGGAATATGAAAAACAGACTTTTTTTTGTATGATACATACAGCTGATTGGACTAGTACCCCCGAACACTTAAATCATATATTCTCAGAATGAACTCAAAATGAATTATGTTCATAAACGCATTCAGTGCGTAACCATAGCCAAAAAAAACAAATAAGTAAAAGCAAGAAGAGAATTTTGTGTTCTAGCAATTAAATTCTTATACACATGCTACAACAACCACTAATTCACTTGCATTAAGTAAGCGACCACTTAAAGGAAAACATCAAAATGCCAATCAGCACCATGCGTAAATGTTTTTGGGCTGCATTCCTACAGCTATGAGCGATTAAATTGCTCCTGTACAAGTATTATCTCTCACGCTTTGCCTTTATCTCGTAAAACATAACTAAATAGTTTCATTTATGTATCTACAAAGTTTAAAACTAAAAAATGTCCCTAAATAATAAATAATAAAAAAAATTAAATATGTCAATTAGTTTTGTACCTCGCAAACTGAAATTCAAAATATCGGAGATTATTTGTTAGAGTGAACGTTGCAAAGTAGGTAATTAAAATCAATGGTGTACAATTTTTTTTTATAATTTTCAGTATTGCCTTCTGTTATATGTTCCGGTGCACTATTTCTTCGCCTATTATAATTCTAAATATAGTAAAAATTTACGCAAAAAACAGTAGTCGGCCAGTTATTTTACTACTGCTGGCCGCTATATGCAATAGCAAACGATTTTTGCTCCTAAGACTAACAATATTTTTCTCCACCACGATCCTGAACCTTGTTCGTGTACAATAAGTAGGTACTTCGCAGTAGAAGAACTTTCGCTATCCTCAGGAACGTAATCCAATTCAGAAGTAGTGAAATCATGTTCCGTACAGTCAAAACCTGTTTTTGTACGTATTGTTTTGTGCGACTTTTCGTGTATACTTTTTGCTATGTGCGGTGCATATGGTAGTTGGGACATATATGGGCTATAACTTTTCGAAATCATTATTTTTCTTTTTGTTCTTCTTCAAATAAAACATTCATACAATTTAACCCAAAGAATGAAAAGACATGCAGCTATCATCGCTATATGTGCAAATCACATCGATGTAGAAATCCTGAATTTTTTTAAGTACACCCCTTCATTCGTTCATAAGGTTCACCATGAATTGGAAACAATAAACGGTTATGCAGATTTTATTGTAAAACCCAAAAAATTCTAGGAACATTCTGACACTATCTGATTAGCAGAACCTATTCAACAGGAGATCATTGACGGGGATCGTTCAAAATCAATGAGGGTCCTTGCGAGGGAGCCTAAAATTTCCATGAAGATCTCCAGTATAAATCCTGCGTTGAGGGCAAAGCAAACACGAGAACAGTGACCAAACTGCTTGAAGCGCCTGAGATATTATGGTTGTTTCTGACGCAAAAAGGTGTTGAATTGTTTTCAACTCCTCCTCATTCGTGCAGCTTTGACAGAAATCATGCATGTAAACGCCTCATCTCTTCTTGCGTGATTTCATATGAGATAATGTCCTGTGAAGGCCCCTACTAAGTTCCTAATTTGAAGTCTACTCAGTAATATTCTTGGACATACGTAGATTTAGCTTTGGCCGTGTTTGCCTAGCAATATCATACGTATTGGAATTAATCCATCTTTGACTTACAAAACTGATTAGTGCGTCAACTGAATAGTGCTTACAAGTTGGAAGAGGTACCCCCATAAAATTATTTATGTTTGGCATATAGGTACCTTCTCTTGCAAGTTGATCAGCCCTACAGTTCCCTGGTATATCTCTGTGGTCAGGAACCCAGCATAAGATAATACGATATTGTTTGGCCATCTCATTAAGAGATTGGCGACAATGGTATTGATGTTATTCGGAATGCATCCACGGCGCGTAGGACAGCTTGGCTGTCTGATAGAATGCAGATATCCGTTGACGATATTCTGTTTATCTCTAACTATTTTAAGGCTTCATGAATAGCGTTTATTTCTGCGTGAAAAACACTACAGTGATCGGGCTTAAAGGATTCACTGATAAAAAGCTCTTGGCAATATAACCCTGATCCTAGACCGGTGTCCATTTTAGATCCGCTCGTGCAGATCTTAACGAGTGTATCGGGTGATGGATCTTCACCCTGTATAGTAATATAATTGTACATATTTGTTTGATTTATCCTCAAATGCGTGCGCATTAGGGCGGGCCAGTTTTTTCTTAAAAAATATAACAGAATTTATTTCAGCAATTGAATTATTCTACTAGCAGTTCTAGACAAAAAGTTCATGAAAGTATGGCTCTGAAATGGATTCCGAGCCTCTTTATTTGTAATTTTAGTTATTAATCCCTAATTACTTTTTTTAATGTTGTTACCTTTTGTTGGACAGAAATTTATACTAATAATTTTCGGGTACGAGAAGTTAATAATGATTAATCTTTATTTTATTCAAAACTCCCCGCCGTTACATTCCACAGTTTATTCGATTTGATTGCTATTAAATGGAAAACATCGATCTTCCCTACTTTTGAATAAAATCAATTTTTTATTGGAATTATTTTATTTCATATAAAAAAGTATAAACGAAGTTACCGGAAAAAAGTTGTCCTAGATAATTAAAGATATTCTTATTTAGGTCGTTTCCTAGTAAATTTTGTTATATGATATTATATTCAAAACTTAACCGTTTTCGAGATTTTCGATTTTATAGATTATTTGAAAAAAAAAAAATTGTTATATTCTTTTTTGCTTACTTTTTTATTGTTAGTTCAGAGATCCAATTTTTTATTAAGGTGTGCCATTTAATATTTAATCGAATTTGAACGAACTTTTGCTTGATAAAGTTTTGCATTTACGATTTTATATCATACAAATTTTTTTTATGAAAACTATTCTAATGACTTTCAAAATTAATATGCCTTTTAGCTATCCAAAAAGGTAGATTTTTTTTGCCTCCTTGCGTAAACCTTTATTGCTTTTTTGTGTCATTCATCCTTATGAAAAATGGTGGTAACAAATATATGTAGGGATAGTAAACAACTGAGTGATATGACATCAAAAATCTGAAAACATATATTCTTAAAAATTCTGAGTTATTAATATTCTTCAATTTATTATTGCATTTTTATTGTTCACTATTGTATAAATTTGCATGCGTAAGTGAATCTATCCAATGCAATCCAATTCATTGCTTCCGGGATGTGCTAACCAAATTTCGAAGCTTATACATACATAAGTTATATATGTACACATGCACGGACAGACGGCGTTCGTGTAGCTGCAGTTGCAGTTGCGATGCTGGCTTCGGTGCCGTCCGCATAGTTGTTTCTAATGTAGCTTTGGGGTAGCGGCAGTAACTTGCAAAAATTAACACAAGACGTACTATGTTTACGGAACCAATGTTTGTATGTATGTGTATATATTCAAATGTTTACTTGCATGCATTTGTTTGCATGTCGTCGAGCTGTCCCGGTTCGATGCCGCAGCGTCTACTTATCGCGTCTGGCCCACACAACTGATTTTATGTACTTACAATATATATTTACTATATACATATGTAAAAGCGAATAATTTCTTTGCCTGGCAGCATTGCCACTGGCGTCTTATTGGTTGACTTATTTTTGTGCGGTTCTGCTTAGTGGATTTTGTCACATATTTGTCACTTTGTGTGAAACCGTCTTGTGTAGAACTAACATGAAGAAATACGAGTACAAAAAGCTCAACACCGGGTGGTTCAAATAATTTTTAATCATTAAATTATTTATTTTGATATAGGAGTATATTTGAGTTAATTTTCCTCAATCTGATTTTCTTCTTTTAGCAACAACAGTCATACCATTTCCAGTACTTGCGTAACAATAATAAGGACCTTGAATTTTCACTTGAAAGACACACTCGGGGAAAAAGTCAAAACTTAATTTATTTTGTGCACCATTTGCAATAGAATATTCCAACTCATTTAACTC
Source organism: Anastrepha fraterculus (assembly GCA_037575425.1). Classification (NCBI taxonomy): domain Eukaryota; kingdom Metazoa; phylum Arthropoda; class Insecta; order Diptera; family Tephritidae; genus Anastrepha; species Anastrepha fraterculus. The sequence continues at coordinate 29,612 of JAYXIM010022481.1, forward strand.
AGTCAAGACAGCACTGGTATAAACTTGTCATTCAAAAAATTACACAAACCGAGAACAAAAAAAGATAATTTTTTTAATAAATTGCTAAGAACGAAAACTAAATTTTGTTAACATACATTTATAACATAAAAGAATAACTGGGTTATGTAAATATCTCATCCATATACTGATCGAATCACGTGCGCTTGTTGTTATTCTTCCCTGCATTTTAGGATTGCATTAAGGTGTGAATACTCTTTTCACACGCACACCACGAATAGGAGGAGGAGCTCGGTCTAATAACCAAAAAGCTCTAAGCGCTAATTATACATATCTGTCTATACATACATATATATAATCATCAATAAAATGATTACTTGCTGTGATGGTTTCTAAGTATCCAAACTCAGCTTTTAGTATCAAATAATACAGCAAAAGCCCTTCGGACTCCTTCTGTGTTCACCTTCTGTTTAATTTTTTCACGACTGAAAAAGTTGTACTTTATAATTTTCAAAATAAGCTTTTTTCCTCCCACTTTTTTATATTTTTTTGTATTAGGGAGAAATATTTTGATGTTTGAAGGAAATTTTCCAAGTTCTTTCCGTGATTACTCGTACTCACAACAGTACTATAATTGAATAGGACATCACCTCACATCAAATCGCATAACTTTATAAGAGAGGGATCCAACTGGATTAGCGCATGCGAGTTGTATGTTGCTTTATATGTAAATTTGCATTTAAGCGAGTGTTCTTTTACAACTAGCGTACAATAAACAAAAGAATATTACTTATATTTGTGAAACACCCGGTGTATTTAAAAGCAAAGTGTGTTTTCTTAGGTATTTCATGTTTTAAATGCAGTAAACTTTTACGGAATACTGAAAATATTGCACTAAATATATTTTTTTACTGGTTACTGAAAAAAATGCAATAAAATTAATTTTTTACTGATTACTGAAAAAAATTGCAGTAAAAAATATTTACTGTTTATTGGTATTGAAAGCGCAATGCAATCTCATAAGGGATATTAAATCATTTTTTTACTCAAAAAATATTTTTATTTTTCGGTTACCTTATTTTCTTCAGAAAAAGAAAAGGAGCATATGGCACATTAAATACTCGTCCAAAAGAGTCAACGAAGGCTATAATAAAAATTATGTGGAAATATATTTTGTATTATTAACGGATCGATATATGAGATATAAACTATGAGTTAATACACAGAAAACCCCGATTGAAAATATTGAGTTATAACTCTTTGCATTTCTTGTACGGTATAACAAAATCATCACCTCATAACTGTAACTGTCGTACAATCAAAACAAAAAATTGTATGAAGAAGCAAATGGAAAACAGTCCAATAAATATTTATTGCACGCTACACACATCTATACAGCATAGAAAGAGTAGAGGTTATATGATATATTATTTTTACACAATTTATTAGATACTTTGTCAGAATCGGCGTGCGCCCGTCTGTCAAATAAAGTTTACTTCAAGATAATAATAAGTGTACTTCAAATTAAGAATAATGAATAATTTGCAAACATATTGCAGGGTATCTACAAGTCAGGTTCGATTGACTATAAACTTTTTAGGAATATTTTCCAGTGTGCAATCAATGAATAAAACAGGTGATTCTAATATCATTCGGCCATAGGTTTGCGAGCATAAGTATGTCAATCGTTATACTCGTAACTATTTCAAACATTTAATGTGCTACACTGCAACAATTAATTAGTTTTGTATATTATAATGAATGCATTAAATTGCAGTAGTGATGATTCCAATGGTTCAGATTTCTTTTCTGAACAAAATATTCCAAGTTTTTCAAACTAATAGCAAATAACAAGTATAGGAGTAAAGTACATGTTTCCAGAAAAAACCTAGTCGCATTTTTTAAGTAATTCATTGAATCTAGGGGTTGGGTATTGATTTGTAAATATTTTCAGTACAGTGTAAATATTTACTGATAATGTATTATAAATCAGTAAAAGAAAATGTTTACTGTAATATTTTTCAGTAATCAGTAAATTTTTAATGCAGTGTGCCCATCTATGATAATTGGCATTTACACCCTTTACTGGATATTCGGCTGAGCGCCTCCTCATATTTGTGGTGCGCGTCTTGATGTTTTTCGCGAATGAAGCGATGTCCAGTTCTAAGGCGACTCGTGCGGCAGATGTTTTTATTGGGCACTTTTGCATGACATAAATCCGCTCGGAGGTGTGCCATTGCCTGTCGAGAGACCATTTCTATTAGAAAATACTTTTCCATCATTCGATGTTTCCTACCTGAGAATTCAAACCTAGACATTTTCAATAGTAATTACGGCGGCAGCTTGTCAAGTCCGAATTAAAATAGATAGTATTTATTTGACAATTATTAATGAAATTCCATTTATTTGTAGGAGGTTTTTTCATGTATTTGGTTATCTACTTATATCCAACCGCGAATTTGTAACTCATCGGCTCAAACAACCATTCCGGCACCATTATCAAGATATAAGAATACGAGGAGTATGTCAAAACATATCTTGATGTTTTAACGTGTTTGCGCAAAAAAATCGGATATTGAACTCTGAAAATTGCAGAAGTGCTGACGTTTATTTGCAGCGGGTTATACGACTTTGCAAAGTGACCGATTTGGAGGTGTCGAGTACAATCCTTCCTATAAACAATTGATAATTTGAGAGTACCAAAAGTAATTAATTCAATCATTTACACGAACTATAGATTTTTATAAGTTTATGGTAATGCTGCTTAGTCAGTTTTTCATTTTGTCATCAATTTCATTGGTTAAAGAACCTAAAATTTTCAACGGACTTAGTTTAAAAACAATGTTTAATAACACAGGCCAACAAAATCTCGCTTTTTTACAGCTTTTAAAACGGCTGTGGGTGTTTCTTGAAGGTTTTTTTATGCTGACGACGAATATGACCTTGAAAATGCTCCAGCACGTCAGGATTTTTGGCAATTTGAGGTTAAAAAGTCAAAAAATGCAGATTTTGACCATTTTTTTAATTTTTTTTTGGGCAAGGCAAAGTTTTTTTTAATTTTCCACAACGGCATCGCAAAGTACTAATCTTCAGCTTTAAAATCCATTTTTAAAAATATTTTTGCGATTAATATAAAAAAAGTTATACTATTTTGAATTCGCCCTTTACAGGGGCGTTAGAGAGTTAGAAAGGTTGAATTTGCATATCTAAAAGTCTCTGCCGTATGTATCACAAATATGTCGAAACCTGCGAGCAGCACTCGGGTAGGTGCGTTTGAGTACGTTCGTTCAAAATCATTAAGCGGTTAAAAAATTACATTGTTGAGAAATAAAAAACTGAGTATGTAGAATTATTACAAGCCGTTGAAAATTTATGAAAATGCCGCATATTGATAAGTTTTTACTATACATATATTGATTTATTTTTTAGTATACACTTTTTATAAAAATTTAGAGTTCACTTTTAGAAAAGCCCATAATAAACCAATTTTAAAGCTTTGTATAAGAACTATAAAAGTGTGGCAAATATTCATTAAAATCTAAAACTTATAAATGATATTTTTATAGTTTTTCAAGTGGAAAAAACGAAATATCAGGGAAAAACTTAACATAGATTTTGTGCGACTTGAATTTTTTCTGGATAACATAAAAATGAAATTTTTGTCACACGGTATAACATATAGGTTATAGTTATTTTAGTTCTAGACTTTTTATGATTCATTTTCTTATAATTTTATATATTTTTTGGTGTTGACTTAGATAAGGAATATTATTATTATGTGCCTATGTTGGACATCTACCTACGATTCGGCTATGGCCACAAGTTTAATATGAACTCCACTAAAAGAAAAGAGAAAACAATATTTAGAGATGCATTGGAATAGATTGTGCGATTTTCTCCTAGTAGCTCTCACTACTAGACTTTCCATTCCGTATATCTTTACAAGCGTGAAATCAGATGAAGGCGGTGAATTTGTTTTTTTTAAAACTCGATTTCATTATTTATATTCTGCCTACATAATGTGTTATTTCTTACGGTAATACTAACGGGGTATTGTATCATGGACGTAAATTTGTACTTGGGAAAGAGCTATGAAGATGTGAAAACATTCAGGTTCGATTTAAAGAAAGTGCTTCGGATTTCCGGAAGACCACTTTTACGGGGAACTGAACAGTCTGGATCAAAAAGAATTGGGAAAATGTTTACTGAGCAGCACAATCCCCTTTTGAGCTATTTTAGAGAGCAGTCCGTCTACCTTAAATTATAATTACAACTCTTTACAATAAAAATGCTAACCTTCAAAGTAGAATGTTTTGTAGGTAAATAAACACCTGTACGTATTTATAACACCATTGTACTTCCCGCTTTATTGTAAGTCAGCTGCGGAGAACTTTTATACAAAATTAATCATCCTAATGCATTTGCGCTCACCTACACTGCGGAAGTGTTTTTGTAATTCAGTGGATCTTATGCTTTGACTTTGTTGCTTTTATTACATTAGTTGCAAGTGCATGAGACAGACATGTGCTAAGTAGCACAATGGGAATATATGAATGAAATATTTCGTGCAATATTTGTATAGGTATTGAGCAATGTGTTAATGCATAACTGTTTACTGTTGCTGGTTTGCTTGTTGCTGAAATTTGATTTGTTTATAATGCCCTCGAACAACAAATTGAGATATGCATGCATTGCATGAAGTTTAATCTGCATGATAAAGACGCAGCTTTAGGACTTTTACCTATTCATAATATTGACGTGATACAATTACACAAGATGATGGTCTAAGATAAGGTACTAAGCTTTTAATCTTTGTTTATCTTTTTATTAGAATTTTGCTCTATAAACCTAATACTATTGTAGTATACCCTATGATGAAAAAGTACCGGGAAGGTGATGTTGACTGTTTTCTTCGATTGCCAAGGGGTAGTGCACCAGATTGTCAATAAAGAATATTGCTTATCCGTTTTAAAGCGTTTGAGGGATGATCTACGTCGCAAATGGCCGGAAATGTTGGCAAACAATTATTAGATTTTGCATGATGAGACGCGCCATCGCACCGAGCTGGATTATTTGACTAAAAACCAAGTAAATACCATCGTGCAAGCACCGTATTCACCTGATATGGCCGCGTGCGACTTCTTTTTGTTTCCCAAGTTGAAGTTACCACTTTGTGGAAGGAGATTTCAGTCGATAGAGTAGATCAAAGGCAATGCGTCGAAGGAGCTGAAGACCATCCCTTCGTCGGCCTACCAGGGATGCAAGGAGGACTGGGTTAAACGTTGGCACATGTGTGTTGCTTCTGACGGGTCATATATTGAAGGAGATAAAATAAATTTGCCTAAAATTTAACTCTGTTGTGTTTTATTTAAATATTCCCGGTACTTTCTGATCATAGGGTACATGTGTAAGAAAATAATCTATGTTATTTTTATTGATCAGCAACTGTTTTAAACTTTTTTTAATATACTTTTGAAATTATTTAGTTTATATAGCTTCGTAAGTCAAATAGAGCTAAATATTGTAGAAAAGGACGAAAAAGCTTAATTATTCTATTAAACCCATTCAAATACTACGCTTATCTATTATATTTGAACGAAAAGACAGTAGAATAATAACGAATATTGCTTTATAAATATTCTCCTTGGGATACCATAATTCTGCATTCGCTTGAACAGATTTGCAAAGCACTTTTGCCACTCAGAAATGGATACCTTCAAAACGAGTTGCTTAAAAGCCTCAACAGCTTCTTCAGGCGTTGAAAAACGTTGAGCTCGCATTTTGTTTTTGGTGTTCGGAAGCAAAGAGAAATTATTAGGTGCCAAATTAGAGTTATAAGCCCGACGCTTGAAATCTTCCATTGTTTTGGTGAATCATGATCCGTCTTCGGCAATTAGTTTTCCTTAATTCTCCGAAAACTGCTGGTAAATAAATGGATGCCTGGCACTGAGAATTGACTGTTTTCAGTTTCAGTTTCAGTGGTACTCGTACAGTTACAACATTATCAGAATTTCCATATTTTCCAAAAAAACCAGCTTTCAGCTGCGCCTTCCGTGAATAAATTTTGTTCAACTAAGTTCATCCTGGAACAGCACACCCATATTGTCGATTGCTGCTTTGTTTCCGGTTCATATGTATAGATCCAAGACTTATCGCCTGTTATGATGTCATGGATGTGCTTTGAACCACCGCTGCTGAATTTCTTCAACATACCTTTACAGCAATCGACACGAGTCTCTGTTTGGGCAATTGTCAAGGATACCTTAATTGCCTTAACTTTTTTCGACATAGTCCCCTTTTGGTCCCCTTTCAAGCTTTCAGGAAAACTTAGTGATGCTAACGAAAAATTTGTGTAGGAAAATAGTACAACGGCCATTTTTTTCAGAAATTGAATATATTTATTTCATCCACGTCTTATACGCTATTCAGCTTGCCGGCTCTCAAATAACATACATCTTCCGTTGTACTTTTCTTATGACTAACCTCCTCTTGTAATATGAGCTTCGCTCTTTCGTAAACTTAACAAGGTTGCCGCCTGTCTATTCTCGATCCTACAAGTCTAATGATGATCTAATTATATGTGTATACAATATAATATAATTGACGCTTGCACCCGAGCTCCTCCTTCTATTTGTGCTGTGCGTTTTGATGTTGTTCCACAAATGGGGAGACCGACAGTTTTAAGCCAACTCCGAACGGCAGATATTTTTTATGAGTTTCATGGCGTTTTCATGGCATAAATATACTCGGAGGTTTGCCATTGCCTGCCGAGAGGCGACTGCTATTAGAAAACCTTTTTTCAATCAGTGTGGTGTTTCATGTACGAAGATTCGAATTTAAGCATTTCTGAATGGTAGTCACTCGCCAACTCATTCGGCTATGGCGGCCGCCGTTGATACGTTAATATAAATATTTTTTTTTTTGTATGATCTAATTGCCTTACATTTTAATAAATCTGAAGCTTATTTTGTCTTCTCCTACCAGTGATTCGTGAAAAATCAAACTTTTCGTCGTCATTACATAAAAGATTTGTAATTATTTTCAATAGCATGAGTTTTCTCGTGGAATTTAAAAGCAAAGTGTTCATTCGTAGCATCAACATCAGCTAAAACCTCAGATCGCAAATTGTATTTAACACTTAGGTGTTTAGAGGTTTTCCAAAACACCTTTGGCGAGAGATTGAAGTTCAATTTGCGTTGAAAATAACATCTTAAATTCGAAGAACTTTTGGCGTATTCTAAAAAACTTCAAACGTTGATATAAATATTCGCATGCATTGAATAGATTTGCAACAATAAAAAAAATAAAAATTAATGGTGATAAATCATAAATATAACATAACATTTGAAGACCAGGGTATTAAAAGTCTCATAAATCATGTAAGAGGTCAAACACCATTGACCTTAGCAATGGCCATTTGAGTTGTCAAAGATGCTTGAAAGTTGCCACAAGAGAACACTTGATTTAAATCATAAATATAAGTAATTTCAGAAATTTCATCAAAACACTTAATTGCGCAGAAATAAATAATAAAAGTAGGAGAAATGCAAAACGCCTATTAACATTTTTATTGCGCGAAACAAAATGACTGAAAACAAAGAAAATTTAAGAAATTTTAACAACTTGCGGCAAAGGCCATAAGTATTTTGATTTTAAAATTTGGCATATATTATATAGTACTTATACATGAGCATATGAATGATATATTTGAATATATGTATACATATACATATAATATAGTTTAATAGTAACCCGTCACTGGGCCACTAAACAGAAAATGCATTAGTAACGGTCTGTTAATGGGCTGTTTATTTATGGCGTGAGCAAGTCCAATAAAATATATTTGAAATTCGTTAATGTTTTTTATCTGTTTAATTTTTTTAACTAGTAAATGTACTAATTCAAAAAGGCCGAAATTATAAATGAAAAATAAAGTCTGTTGAGTGGCATTAGAGGGTGACTGACTGGCCTTACCAATTATCAAATAAATCAAATTTATTTGGTTGACGCCGCAAAGTATGCAATGGGAAATGAATGTGCAATTAAAATACTTTGCGGAATGAGAGAAATACATGCAAACAAACAAACGTACATTCATACATACGTATGCACAATTCTATATAAAGGTATGTGAAGAGTAATAAAAAAATCATATATCAGCGAGAACAAATGTTAACAAAAGGTAAATAAAATAAAATACATACATATACACTGCGTTAAACAACTGTAGCACTAAGACTTATTGCCACATTTTTCCACTTATTTGTTGCTCATATTATATGAATTTAATGACTTTTTTCTTCGAGAAAAAAATTCTACTACAAAAACTATTTACATTCAAGTTCTAAACCTTGTGCAAAAATTCAAATCTAAATGCTAAAATTCAAGTGAAATTAAATAAATTTTCATCAAAATTTCAAACTGTTTAATCTGAAGTTTTAGAAAAATTTCATATACGCCCAATGAGTTAAAAAAAAAATTCAATAATAAAGTTCAAGTTTTAAGTTCCTCCAAAATTACGTTGATTTTTTAAATTTGTTTTAGCTGACGGTGTTGGTATTTCTTTCATATACAAAAATGTCAAACATTCGTTATAGGGAGAAAACGTTTTTAGCACAGTGTATGTATGTGTGTATGTATTTATGAGAAGAATTTTTAAATCTAGAGAGGTTTTAGTGAAATTGATCAACAAATTAAAGTTTAATGATAGAGAACGTCACGCGTGTTTGTACACATACGCACATACATTTATATAAGTATGTGTATTTATCGCATCAATTTAAAAAATGCTAAACTCAAAAAAAAAAAAAAACAAATAATAAGCCAAGAAATAGGCAAATACTTCATATATGTATTAGAAGAAAATTATTTATATGATAACAGTTTCAACACAACCCCACTAGGAATCACAATGTGAATGGAATATAATAACTCATATCCAATATATAAAGAATATCGGTATTTGGTTTAAGTCGACTTAATCTACTATACTTTAACTTGTTGGCATAAATATGCCCAATTTTGCTTTCACGAGCATCCCTGTGTTATCCGTGCCAATCTCCACATTTTTGTTTTCTTTTCGTACCGCAAATTCTAAAGTTAGTGCATATGAGTAACGAAATTATTTTTTAACTTTTTCAAGATAAGATTTAGGAATTGGTGTTTAGAACTTGTTTTGGCTGAGCTCCTTCTTCTAGTGTTGACGTAATTACATCCTTTTGACCCACTTGCTTGATGGAACGCAGTAAACATGTATAGTTTTTTTTTGCTGAAAGTTTTTGTTAAAGGGGCAGGCAGCTCTTCCAGCACCCTCAAATTTTCCATATATTTTTACTTTGAAAATTCATTTACAATCTAAAGAATATCTTTTCAATGTTTTAGTATTAATAGAAAGCCTAAAAAGTCCTTATAAGGTCAGTGAAATGCTGAGCGTCAAACGAACGATGAATAAAAACGAAAACTTTTATCCCGTTGATTTTTGCTATCAAAAATCTATCCAAATATGGGATACAAGTATATTTTTTAGTAAATAATTATTATGCCTTTTGAGTTATTGTTTTTTCTACTAAATAAGCAAGTAACTAAAGAGATTTGCATACTTTTTTTCACCATAACTCCCATTACTATACATCTTCGTTTGAATCTAGAACTCAATTTTTCTTTTTATTGTGTTTTATTAAAAAAAAAATTAGTAAAGTGCTAACCCTCACCAATTTTTTCCCGTTGTATACAGTCACACTCATTCTGCATCCTTGACGTTGTCTTTGACCGTTTTCCATGTCAATCGTGCACTCTTTAAACTGCGCGAGCACACAATAACCCTCACATTTCTTTAAAAGAATTTTTAAAATCGAAATTGCCTTGATTTTGAATTCTCCACTCTGAGCTACATATGTTCATACATACATACATATCTATGTATTTAGATTGTCTGCATATTTTTAGATTAAATTCGTAAAAATAAAATTATCAATCATAAAAAAATTGCCTTGAGCGAGTAAAAGGTTGGCTACTAATGGTGGCGGCGGCTTAGTCGTCTCTTAATTTTTTCTTTTCTCACTTTGGTTGAAGAGAAAAATAAGCGAAAATGTGGCAAAAAAGTGTCTTAATATAATTTAGCTAGAAAGTAGGTGTCGACCAATGCTTGTTGTTGGCAAGTACTTACTCTTCAAGAGCTTTGCGCTGTCCACAGGTGACGAAATATTTTCTTTTTTCTATTATTTAATTTTCTCTTTTCTTTTTTGACGTTCACACCTCAGTGTGGAATATAAGCAAGAAAAATTATACTTTTACACTCCGCTGGCGATGGGTGGCTACTTCCCATAAACAGATGAAGAAAGAAATGCTAATAAATGAGCATATAACGAATTTGCGTACAGCATACCGATGCGCATACATACATACATATATACATCCGCAAGTGAAGCTAGCAGATGTTTGCATGTACTCGTACTCTTCGTATGTAAATGTGTGTCACGTTTGCTTTGTGTCGACTGACTAAAAGCAGCGGTCAGTCGCCAGCATTGCAAACACCTTCAGCATAACAATGTCAATGATAAACACACGGCAAGCGCACAAAATGTGGGCGTCTCTCGCATGTACCCACACGCACGCTAATGAAAGCAAATATTTGCGTACACGTTTAGAGTATTTTGAATGTTGACTCTACAGCATAAAATTTACTTATGCGAATATGCTAAACGGACTTTCTTGCATAAGTATGACGTCGTAGCCTACACATGTGACTGAGTGCTTATAGCCGAGTGTAGTACTTGTGGCCACCATGTCGTATGAGCAACACATTCCTCACAGGTACAAACAGGTGTGATTGTGATGTTGTTATGTTGTTAAATTGTGATGACAGCGAGCAGGAATGGTGAACTAATAGCTAATAGGTGCAGCATAATTGGCATACAGTTGTTCCCACACGAGTCTGAGAGCTATGCTAATTGTCTATGATTTTCGGTGCATTGATTGTTATTGTTGGTGCTGCATGCAATCCAAAGCTCAATGGTTTCGTTCTTTGTTGTGACTGCTGTCGTTGGCGTAACTCCATTCAGCTCTCTCACTTACGCATCTATTGATTTCGCACCTAATTTCGTATTGTTGTTGTTGCTTGCGTTTATTGTTCCCTGTTCTTGCCGCTCCGTTTGCTGACGTATGCGGAATCGCATTCACGCTTGATTAGTTTTACCTGGTGTGCGGGCAATTAACCCAGAATAGCAGAAAATGGAAGAAATCGTAAAGCAAAGCAAAATAAGGAAAAATAAAAGTAAAGTAGACTACAGTTTCATTCATAATGGCGCACATACAGGCGTAAATTATTTGTTGTAGGAATATACAATTTTTGTGTACCACTTTTGGGTGCAAGCACTTTCACACAACCTTACACAACATTTGGTAGTTACATAATTGCGCTCATATCTGAGGTTAAAGCACTTTTAAGTATTTTTGTTTACATTTACCATTAATTTTATACAGCTGGTTGCTTTCCTCCATATATACATACATTGGAGCATGTAAATACGCATGTGTGTAACATTGGGAGAGGTTTATTTTCACAAGGTGAGTCACCAAATCGAACATTTACTTCAGTGAGCTAGATTAGTTCACTTTCATTTTAACCGAAACACAATTTTCATTTTTACTTCAGTTCATTTATATAAAAATCCAATCACTATTTTTGGGGAAGGGGAGGATAAAAATGTCAGAAACATTTTGATTGATGCCGTCTCACCAAAGATATTTGGGTCATGCTCCCACTAAAACCAGCCTCCGCTCTTCGACTGACTTCCACACCCTCAATTTATTAGAAGTTCTGAGATATTACGGCAAAAATCATACCCAAAATTTCTCACAATTATTTGTAATATTTATAGATCTTGCTTTTAAGTATTTCTAATGTTCACCCTTCAGCTTGAAAGTGCGGTCAATAGTTTTTGCTTTCATTTTGTTGCACTGTGTAATTAGTTCAATATTCTTTATTTTTCAAATCTTAAAAATCACATAAAGAGTTTTCCAATGACAGGTGTTATATTGAATACTCCGCTATTTCGGTAGAGTCACCTTTCACGTTGTCATTTTTCGATATTTGAGGAGAAGAAACTACGCCATTAATTAAACTGGAACGATACACGCTTAAACAATGCATTGAAATTACTAAAACTCCCTACAAAAATTTAGCGGTTCGTGAAACTCGAGCATTTTTGGGTTATTGTGAAGCACCTCGACGGACCGCAATACAGAAATTGGTGAACAAATTCGAACTATTTAGACAAATTAGTGATGTGAAGAATAAACCCCGTGCACGTCGCTCAAAAACAGCCGGAAATATTGCTGCTGTAGCCGAAAGTGTTGAAGAAAACCCATGTTTGTCCATTTCTCGTCGTTCTTTGGAATTAGGCATTCCACAAACGTCATTACACCGTATTTTGCATAAAGATTTGGGTCTTAAGGCTTATAAAGTCAAGTTAACACAACAACTCAAGCTGGCCGATCATCAACAACGTCGTGTCTTTGCTGATTGGGTCATTGAAATGCATGAAAATGATCCGGAATCCATCGAAAAATCATCTTGAGTGATGAGGCCCATTGTGGAAATGGTGGCTTCGTCAACAAGCAAAATTGTTGATTCTGGGGCTCAGAAAATCCAAGAGTTATTGTTGAAAAGCCTCTCCATCCTCAACGAGTGACTGTTTGATGCGGTTTATGGTCCGACGGAGTCATTGGACCTTACTGTTTCGAAAATGAAGCTGGGGCAACAGTTACGGTGAATGGATTGCGTTATCGAATGGAACCATTGATCTTTTATGGAAATAACACCTCTTTTTGGGAAACCCTTCATTTAGTCCGCTTTAAATTCTTCTCATTACTATAGATTTTCTATCATTTTTTATCCTATAACACCTTAAAAATATATTATTTGACTTTTGAGCTTCATTGAAATTACCGTTTTTCGTTCGCCACGCACTGGCAATACTGGCAAACGCTATACCCTTCGGTCCATCTACTATCAGCAGTTTTCTATCTTCGCCATAAAAACTAGTGGAATTTTATGTTTAGACTCAACCCTTACAGTCCTGGCTTGCAACTCTGTGACGAAACGATAGACAATCAACATTTTGAACATTTTTCTTTTTTTATGAATGAAAGTGGAGCTCATTGTTTAAAAACCCATATAAATCTAATTTTATAATTTTATACAAAATAAGAAGACATTCCATAAACTTGCCATACCATTTTCACGGTTTTCAATTAGAATTTCTAAAAATATTTGTAGTATGTATGTAGTTGTATAGCTAATTAAATTTTAGTACAATAAAGCGTCAATATTGCGCAGTGTTGAAGTTGCTGGAAAATCCAGTTGATTTTTTATAATTTTTTTACAGACGGTGTTGCGCATTTACCCCATATATTAAATTTAATGAGCTATAAAACTGCGTTTCAAAAAATGTTCCATAAATAAAAATCTGTGGAATTCCGATGGAAAGTTTGTGGAATTTTCCTATTTTTTTATAAATCTAGAAAATTTTATTTATATAGTTTTTTTAGACAATGCGCTAATATTTCAATTCAGATGAAATTTATTTTCCAAATATAAAATACGCCTTAGAAATGATTGGTGTGTTGGAGGGTTTCACAAGTCAATTAGGGCAGGGCAGCCACATCATTGCACTTCGCGTAAGTAATCAGCTTGAATTCAATTTACTACATTTTGCAATGTTGTTCAGCTTTGAAGCACTTAATTTAAATCCACAGAATGTGTGGGGATTAAAATATCAACCATAATTGCAAGTACAACAAAAAACAAAACGCAAATAAAATTAATTATAAGAAGGGTAAGGGTATTTCCAGCTATCATTCAGCTGATGATCATTTTAATATTTTAAGCATAGTCGTAGATATTTCCCCGAGAGATCCATAGTGCTAAAAATTTATTTGTTCATTTTGTGAAAATATTTCAGTTCTAACAAAATATAAGAAATTTTACCACATTTTCTCAGAAAGAGAAAAGAAGAAAAACAACAAAGTTTATGGCAAATGAAAAATCATGCTAAATATTTAAAATCGCATCGTAAATTAGCCAAAATCTGCTCAACGGTAAGACGATTAGAAAGTAACACAAACTAAAGATTTGTGAAATTAAAGGTGAATCATGAGTTTCTGAAAAGTAGTGTCTTGTTAAACATAGACGCTCTTTCCAAGTATTTGCTTACTTCAAGTCCTTTTTTCATAAAAGATTTTCGTAAGAGATAAGAAAAGTTGTCGTACGGTTAAAATCAATGAATAGAATCCGAAATACTGTCTCAAGCTGCTTCACCTTCCTCAATTCACCTGCTAGAGGAAATGGGTATTGCTAAAATCCAGACCCAACAAAGTTTGGATAGTGAGGCTAGCATTAAAAAAGCAAGCTTAGCTGAATATGCTGATATATACTCGTACATATATACAAGATGACGTAAAATTTGGTTTTTAATAACTTTCGATGATCTGTTTTCAATGATTTTGAGGGATGGTACTCTTTCTATCCGGTGGCTGCAGCCTAATTGTGCCCCTTTTGTCGCATTTTCCTAATTTTCCGCAAGACTTCCGGTAATAACTGCATTACTGTTGAGTTTTCTCCTTAAGCTCGGCCTGCGAGTTCAAGCAGCGCCAAAGACAGAAGGTGGTTAAATTACGCGATCTTGCTGGCTTTGCCAAATCGCCAAACGAGAGATTACGCAACTAAGAAACGCTTCCTTCCCAATATCCTTCGGCCCGTGCTGTATATGCGATTGCAATGGCTCTTTGTGCATTACACGTGGACTTTTGGCGCACCAAAATGAGTTTAAAAAAATTTAAAAAATAAAATAAAAATAAAAATATAATAAAAAAATTAATATTTTTCTTATTTACGTATCCGCTTCAGTTCTCTTCGTTGTTGAGATTGAGAATTGTCTTTACAGGAGCCTCTGTTTGTCTTTCACTAAAATTAGGATCTGTCTGGTAATGCTCGATTGCATCTCCGTCATCTGTTTGATGTTTTTTTTTCACTCTCAGCGGCAAAAGTTGTCACAGCAGTGATATTCTAACGACCAGTCCGGTGAAGGCCACAAGTCGAGCAGATAAGCGGCGGGATGTTTGCCCAGTTGGCGGGACTCGAGAAGAAACCCGATGCCGATATTCACGTCGACATCACCAACAAGCGTATGTTCATGTGGTCAAAAAAGTCGATGAATATTTCATTCCGCACACGTAATGATACTAATGATGCCACACACGTACGAGTGCATGCAATTCCAAATGCAACTAGCCATCGTTAATTAGTGATATACTATTTTAGTAAAATAGGTATGGAAATCTCCAGATATGGCTGCATAATTTTTACTTCTTTTGGCTTACCATAAATAAGCAAAACTATTTTTCCGCCATCACAAATTTGTTTTCAATCAGTGAAATTTATTTGCACATCCCACCTCTCCTGTGCGTACACATTTGCTTATTTGTTTATGCGTGTTTATTCGCAGCGTATCCGCCTGTTTGCATTTGTGCACTTGTATCGGTGAGTGACGCAAGTGGGAGAAATCAAAATTTAAATTTACATTTGCTGGATATATTTGACCCGATTTTATATGCCGCAGGCAAAATGCAAATAAATGGCAATAAATGCATGAGTAAATTCTATGCTTGTAGCGTGTATATGTGGTGCATCCACGCATTTCTAGATTTGCCTGGGATGTGACAAGGCAAGGTACGATGTAGTGGCCCACAGCTTTGCGGTAGCGTAATAAAATTCAAATTAAATTACGGTCAAGCAAACCGCCATCGAGCTGCAGCAGCAGTGAACACAGGGGCTACCTATTTCGTATTACTAGCCAGCTGCAGCAATATAATATGTTAGTGTGTATATGGTCCCCTACATAAACATAAACATGAATTAATGTATGAGTGGCGAACCGCTTTCAACAGTGGCTCGAGCTAAGCATTTGCATTTGAATTTAATCGGTGACTAATATTTGCCACAAACTGTGTGACTACATATTCGTGTTCAAACCAAAATAAATATAAATATGTAAGTAAATGTATGTGAGTGCTTATATGCTTGTTATTTGCCTAGCCAGCTACGCGATTTGGGTAAAATCAATGTAATTATTGAGGCGTTACATAGCTGAAATGCGAATCATGGAATACACCTACACACATACATATGCATGTATGTAAGGAAGGAATTTCAGCTAACGCACGCTTGCAACATAATGTCTTGCATATGTATATGTGTGTATATTAGAGCGGGTCGATTTCCACATCTAAGAGCATAGCTCGCATAAAAAATCAACTCCTCAGAGTAAACTCTATAACTGATTTCAGCAAACCCTAATTATTTAAAAATGCAATACCACTTTGATCGAAAAGTTCCCGGAATATATTCAAAAAGTTTGATTCAAAATTCAAGTTTCCCATCAACTGCAACGCATTAATCTCAGCGTTTGAACCAGCTCTGAAGGTGCACAATCTGCTAGTCCTTTTCCCGCAAGTTCTTGTAAATGTCTCATAATGGCCAAATAATAGTTCTTATTATTTGTTCGACCATCTGGAAAAAATCCATTAGAGTATCATTATCGAAACAGTTTCCCAGCATTTCTAAGGTTTTCGCACCATTCAACCTATTTTTAGCCCAAATTTAGTACAAACTCGTTGTTCCAAGCTCAAATTCATTTTTGAAACAATAAAAAATCTAAAAGACGTGCGGCGGTAAATCTACCCAAAGCAGACAGACTCGTACTTAATTTTTTTTGCATTTGTTATTTATACGAGAATTAGAATATTTTTTTAAACTGAATATTTAAGATGTTCTTTTATATACAGATAATAGCGTTAAACTGGAATATCTCTTTTGTTTTTAAAATTCAAATATTTGTTTTTTCATTAAGTTAAATCAAATATAATAGCAGAAAGTTCATGCATTTGCAACTAGCTCCGCCCACTCATGCTAATGCATCGTAACGGTATGGCCCAGGAAACATGCTGATGCTACAGGTTGGGTTCAAAGGGAGAGGGGTGTTAAGGAAACGTATTAATAGGTGGTTAGTGTCGTGCGGGTTACTTTCACATGCCAGACATACAAGTATATTGGATATGTCAGGGTCGATTTGGATAGGTATGAGTTTAACTTTCTAAATTATCCAAAGGGGTTCAACATGCTACAAAGTTGACAACATTCTAGTAAATTCTTTCGGTTAAGAGCCAGCTTACTGAGTTGATCGGTGCCTACTAGAGAAAATCGATTTTAAACTTTTCCACTAAAATGATTAAAAACATGATTTAAGTTTATTGCAGTTTAATGATTTGTGTATTAAAAGAAATTCATAGCAATTTAACAATTCTAGAAAATTAAGTTTTGAAAGATATCCTCAGTATTTGAGAAGAAACCCCAAATATTTCGGGCAACAAGCGCAAGCATTTTACTTTTAAAACTTTTACATAAAATAATATAATACAAAACAGATCTTATACGAAAGTTACGTGTCAAATACTAGAACAGTGTTATTACTATTATTATTGCAATACTATAAGCCTGATAGGCGTATTGCTGTTATGTTTTACCCGTGCATAGAAAAATAAAATCACCCTAAAATTAGTTAACCTATCGGAAGATTTATGGCGGCCGCCGTAGCCGAATGGGTTGGTGCGTGACTACCATTCGGAGTTCACAGAGAGATCGTTGGTTCGAATCTCGGTGAAAGCAAAATTAATAAAAACATTTTTCTAATAGCGGTCGCCCCTCGGTAGGCAATGGCAAACCTCCGAGTGTATTTCTGCCATGAAAAAGCTCCTCATAAAAATATCTACCGTTCGGAGTCGGCTTGAAACTGTAGGTCCCTCCATTTGTGGAACAACATCAAGACGCACACCACAAATAGGAGGAGGAGCTCGGCCAAACACCCAAAAAGGGTGTAAGCGCCAATTATATATGTATATATATCGGAAGATTTATAATTCTTGCAAATGGCGTCGTACGTTAATCATATTTGGCACTTGTGAAATAGACAGCTTCAGTAGACAAACAAATAAACAATGAAGCGCGTAAAGTTGAAAATAAATATTTCCATCACTCAAAAACATATTTTTTGTTTAATGAAAAATATATACAAAAATAAAATTGGATTATTAATTTTGCACCACTTTGTATACTAAATTTCCAAAAAAAAATTTGTTATCAAAATTTGGCCACACTTATAAAAGTTGACCCACCGTAATTCTCAAATTTTGGAAATTGCTTTCATGAGTTTGCGGCCACTGCTCGCTTTCCGCTTCATTGGCTGATCGCTGAATTGCCGAGGATGAGTCTTTTGCTCCTTTGTATCCTTAGCACCATTTAACGCTGTGTGCATAAGCCTGCCGGCTAATCGGTCTATTGCTCAGACTTCCAATGAAGAAATTTTTGTTTGCACGCCGGCTCGTCTGCAAATAATACTTTTTATATTTTTAGCTGTTGGGCAAAAAGTGTTTCATATAATCGTGTGGCAAGTGGCAGGTGGCAGCAACGTTGCTTGCTCTTTTTTGTTGTTAATTTTTCTTTCATTTGTTTTTGCGTAGCATCCAAAATGTGCCATTTATGTATTTGATTTGCATCTGCTTCAATAAATTTCATACAAATATTACATTGTCAAGTATTGTTGTTTTTATTTGTATGAAGAGATGATGACTATTCCTTCGTTTTAATGAAGATTCATTTTTGTTAGGATACTATCATATAGTGGGGCATTGCGCGTGATTATTATGATAATTTGGTTTCGCTCATTCAAAACAAATTTCTTAAAGTTGTCATATCAACAGCTGTTGCCATGTACTCTCGTAAGTTTCTAATTCCCCATCCGATTTAGCCGAAGTTTCCAGCTCAATGCGACAGCTACACCTTCTATTACCCTTTTCAAAATCCTATTTTTACATTTTCCCACTTACCTAGATTTTGTGGTTCGTTTGTTATATTCTTACTTTGTAGTCTTGTTTGTGCAAATATTTTCTACAACAGCAGCAATGTGGCAAGGCAGAAGCATATGGTCGGCGACTTAACCGGTATGCAATGGCATGAACTAAATAGCAACAAATTAGGGCAGTAAGAGGGAAAGGATCTTTCGAATTAGATTGCTTATTCCATCGAGTGTAAATAATGCACATCGATTTTTATTGCTATATTATGATTATTATTTTTTCCTTCTACTTCTGTTTTCTTTTGGCACAACATTGTTGGCTTGTAAAGGGCTTATAGCATACAACTGTGTACTGGTATTTATGAGTAAAAGCGCGCTTGATAAAATATTTGCACGTAGTTGGGCGTTAGTTAAATACCCAAAGGGCTCCGAATGGTAAGCCCAAAGCTTGCAGTGCATTTTAAGAAATGAAGCACAACATAAAAACTTTTCTTTTTTCGTAGGAGTAAATTAATATCATCTTCACACAGCTCGTGATCAAATGAAATTAAATCAGCTTTCGGACAATTCTCTTTTTAATATACATATTTGAATAAAAGGATATCTCATTGCCAAATCCAGTTTTAAAACTTTACACAAAAATCAGAAAAATTCCATAAATTTTTCAATCTAATTCCACCGTTTTTAAATAGAATTTCCAAAAAATGTTGGGTAAAAAGTTGTATAGCTTGTAGAATTTTTTAAAATTGCTAACAAATCTTGTCTGTTTTTGACAATTTTTTCAGGAGTGTTCTTTCAACCTGCTTTGTCTTTCATACCGTCAGTATTGCAATTGGCTGTTCTCTTCTTTTAGAGCGCATTTAATTTCACATTCCACAAAAAACCTGAAGAGCAGATATTTATTCTTTCAGGAGCGGGTTACAACGGTTTGTGCTTCTTACGTTTCGATACATATAACCAAGAATGACAGAAACAAGATTATGTACATCAGGGAGTGCGTGGCAAGGCGAATCTATTCAGGGTGGTAGCATTCGAATAACAACAACATTTTTTAAATGAGAACGTTAAAGGATTATTATAATTCTTTACAAATTGTTGCACTATTGTAGTTTTTCATCTAGTGTCTTGTTTTCTTTTATACGTACTTGAGGAATCTTGTGGCTGATTGACAACGTCTTGTTGGCGCTGTTGTAGATCGGGTTTATTAATCAGTTGGTGCTATTCTAGTTGGCGTTTCTTTTTATCTGAATGAGATGACCATATTTTTCTTTATAGTTGTTTGTTGGCTTAATGCCAGACTTAGTGGTAGCTGGTGGTGATGATCGATATCCTCGCGACTAAAACTCGTTGCCATAAAATCACCGAATTCGGCTCCATCATGTGTAATGGCACGGTGAACCTTGTCTGGTGGTTGTTTTTCAACCAATTTCGTTTGTTGCTCTTCCAAAAAAATCTGAGTCATAGCGGAATGAAAAATATATGCATATCATATCCGTGTATAAAAAATGATCCGAACATACAAAACTTTCAATTTCAAGCTGCGTCCGGCATGCTCTGAAACAAAGCTGTAGTTCAGCTTCGCTAATTGAAACTTACAAAAAAGTCCTTTTCCGCGTACATGTAAAGAAAGTATATTTATTTGTGTTAAATATATTTATTTATTTATCGTTTCAAGCTAGGCATCCAGCTTGTGAAACGATTATTTTCTTTCTTGTGTCTTATGGCCTCTGGACACGGTCAAGCATTGTTGACAAGAACTTTATATGTGTGCGTGTCGGGTGCTTGACACTAATATCTAAAATTTTTGATTTTCATCATTCAAAAGCCGACAACAAGTATGTGTGACACGACGACACCCGACTGCACTAACACACACAAAGCTCAGTCAAGCATGCTGGACCGTCTCCCGAGGCCATTACATACTAAGTACAAGCGTTTTTATAGTAATTTTTGTCAATGCAAGCCAATAACAATTTTTCGGTGTTTACTTGTGTAATATGATTCTAGCATTCACGCGCTGCACATAAAATAATTACGTTAGCTATGTTTGCGTTTACTTTCAAGTGTAATGAACCTTTTAAGAAATATGATACTCTATTTAAACGGCACAGCACAGTGAATGCATAAGTGGACAATAAAATAAAAACCAAAACAAAATGTTTATGAATATTAATGTTAAGGCATATTCGACTTATAATCATACTACATACATATTATTGCACATCACACTTAACCATTTTTTACTTACAGTATTCAAAATCATTTACAAAATTACATGTAAGCCTTTATTCACTCTCAAATAAAGATTTTAATGTAAACAAAACCTTCCGTCACTCAGTTTTTCTGACATCCTCATTTAAAGGCGAAATGAAGAACAAGCAATATACTACTCTAATCACACCACCTCGAATAAATACGCCTTGGGGCGTGGCGTCACAATAGTCTAGTTGTGTAGCGGTACAATTTTTGAATTTGGTGTTTGCTTCTTTTCTTAATTTGAAGCTACCAAAAGTGTTAGTTAAACAATTACTTGTATAATTAAAACAGAGGCTCAAAAATGCCACTCTAAGAAGATTTTAGTGCTATTGAAAATTTGTTGATTATTATAAAACGTATTGCTTTGAAAGTGTGAATTAAATGTTTTGCTCCTTTTAAGGTTATGCAAGAACATTTGATCTACTTCTCGCATCCCTTCTTAATATTTAATCTTAATCTCAATCTTAATGAATACGGAATAAAGCCAAAAGTGTATTCATAGTAAAAATAAACAAAAACTAGCAGATAATACTGAAGAAACCATAACAACCTTTTAAAACAGTAGGAGGAGTACCTTATCTTGTTACATAACCTCAATTATAGGAAAAAGTGTTTTTCGACCCCTTAATAAAGAGATTCTCATTTCCACACAGTTATTGTACATAACCATACCACATTAATTTAGAACACGCACATTTTAAAGACAATTTGTCACGCATACACAGTTCTTCAATTAATTCAAGAAAAATTTCACTGCAGTTGCGAGAGCGAGAAATAAAATTTCAAATTCTTTGCCTTTTGCTTTATCGTCTTGCAAATTTCTTGAAAATATCTTTTCTAAGTCATCAGTAAAAAAAATGAAATTTCATGCGATTGAAAGCCAATAAGTAAATCTTTATGTTTTGAAAATCTATGTTATTGTGTTTTGAAAAGAATCTAAAATGTAAAAATCCTAACCTCGTTATACGATAATAAGCAGCAAAGCTTGGTATTTTAGAAAACGAAATATTGCGCTTGTTTTTTACAAATAGCCGAATGTGTTGGTGCGTGCCTACTATTCGGAATTCAGAGAGAACGTATGTTCGAACTAGGTGAAACACCAAAATTAAGAGTCGTTCGGAGTCGGGTTGAAACTGTATGTCCCTCCATTTGTGGAACAACATCAAGGCGCACGCCACAAATAAGAGGAGGAGCTCGGCCAAACACCCAGAAAGGGTGTACGCGCCAATTATGCATACATACATACATACATTAATATGAGCTTGCTTCTCAGCATTACTGTGTAATATTTTAAATTCAACTTTGACATTTTTCCTAGAGGAAACATCACATCGTCCACACGCATCGCTATCGTTGGTGTAAAAGCACGAAGGTAAACTGCAGAGCTTTCATGTAAATATAATCCTTCAACTTTATAAATCTCAAAGTTAATTATAATTAATTACCTGCGTTGTCTACCACTTTTGACACCATTGAACTTGGTAGCCTTTGATGTCGCATCCATAATTCGCATATTTTCTTCGTTTAAAATTTTAAGTAAATTCCCAAAAGTAAATAAATAAAAAAGGCAGAGCAAGCTTAATTTAGCTTAACTTGTGAAATCACGTGAGAAAAACACAAACAAGCGGCTGAAAAAGCAAAATGCAAGAATTAGAAGGAATTTCATTAGAATCGGAAACAT
Organism: Anastrepha fraterculus; assembly: GCA_037575425.1. Classification (NCBI taxonomy): domain Eukaryota; kingdom Metazoa; phylum Arthropoda; class Insecta; order Diptera; family Tephritidae; genus Anastrepha; species Anastrepha fraterculus. The sequence goes on from JAYXIM010022481.1 coordinate 52,439, forward strand.
TTTTGTTTTTTATGGAAATTTCCTGACCGAATTTTGTTAGCAGAACGGGCGGGATTTTAGCTACTTGTCTTTATAAATTATTTTATCGGCAAATAGAAATTATATCTAAGCACTAGACAAAACATTTTTTTCGCTTTTGTGTCTTACGCAGATCGAAGAAACATTCGCCGATAATCATTAGTATGATATGTTGAAGACTCTGTGTATACTATAATTTTAATGAGTTAAAATAATTATTTTGATGCAATAATGCAAATTACCGAAATACTTATAAGTACATGCAACTTATTCTTACCGCAATATTAACGTTTATAAATTGAGCGCATATTCATTAAAAGTTTCCGCAAAATTTTTCAAGTAGACGCTGACTGAAGCAAGTATCTAGTATTTTTTAGGTAAAATATCAAAAGATGAAAGTCATTTAGCTAAAACAATAATAAGTGCAACTGCAATAACAGCATTGAACTAAGCAGGATATTTTTAATGCAAAGAAAACAATGATTAATATACTCATACTTACATGCATCTAAACACTGTCAGACAAGTTCACTCACTATGGCGCATTGTGAAACCATAATGCACCATCCGTACAAGTACATGAGTACCTGCATATTCATATGTATATTTATCACCCATATTGCGGGAAAATAATGAAGATGTATTAAACAAAATTGATGAATAAAGTTCAACAGACGACGGAAAACGTTAATCAGGTATTAAAGATGGTCGATGGTGTATGGTTGAAAATGTGCGGTGACTTATGGAGCCTTGACTGTTGATAATGATGATTCATTTTTACAGAAATTACGAGGTTACGACACGTCTCAGTAGATTAAAGAACACAAACACACCACCTCTGCGAAGCTAAGAAGAAAGCAGGGTAAGTGAGTAATAATGAAAAGCAGCAAACAAAGATGACTGAATGCTAAGTGCGTCGCAATAATCAATTTCACACAAAGCGCCAGTGACAGTTACGCGGCAAAGGTGAAAAGTGAAATAGCAAAGTAAACGAGAAGAAAAAAAGCAAAAAACAAAAAAAACAAAGGCAAAAACAAAAACTCAAAGTATATCATAGATAATATTCAATTGAAGTGAGTAGAGAGCAGCGCGTTCAAAGGAAGTGCCTTGGAGGTGCATTGCACTGATTGTTTTATCCTTTTAATATTCAGCGTGTATGGTTTCCCATATACGGCACAAAGAACAAAGCAGAGATAGGCGAAACAAAGAAAATTTTGTTTGCTTTTGTAGAAGCACATACAAATACACACACACACGCACGCAGCAGCACACATTCGCGCTTTTGTAAGTGCCCATGTAAACGCATGTGTGCAGCGCCGACACAGTTACTTGAAATTGCGCTGGACTGACGCTAAACCGTTTAACCGCTACTCGCGTGGTTTATTGCACTCGCCTGTGGTGCGGTGAGGACAGCCACAGCAACCGTTCTCATCAGCAGAGTTCGCAACATTGTATAGCTTAGCTCAGTGTTGAACAGTAAGCGTTGCTATAACAACTTCGCAAAAATATTCAAGTACGAGCAATTTTAAAAAATAATTCAAGTTGAAATAAGTTTTGAAGGCTAACAATTTTTTAAGTGTAAAGGTGTGAAATAATAACTCATAACAGTGCGAAGCTCAATGTGTTTTAAAGTGGAATATATGCACAAAACTGTATCATAATAAAAGGAATACTTGTAGATTCAAAATAATTTGAGTACTTCAGAAAACGACAAAGTTTACTTTTTTAAGCTTGTCAAATTTAAATTTTAGGTGCTTTTTGAAAAATACTAAATCTAATATACCCATAAAAAATAAAATGAATTTGTAAATTTATTGCTCCCAATTCACTTGTAACTGCAATAGTTTTTTCCATGCTCAACACGCGCTTATCAATAAACCAAGCGCGAGGGCAGACATTCCACGTTTAACATTTGGTGCAAATAAACATTAATTTAAATTAATAAAGCGGTCTGACGAATTAAGAGAAACAAACATTATTTATGGAACACAATTTCAATTATGTATGTATGCACATTTGTGCCTGGCTCGGCTAGAATCGCAGTAGCGCATACTTTTAACCACAATTTTTACGGTTTCTGGCTTTTCAATATATCCAAATTTAAACCACGCTCAAAAACACGCGTAAAATATCTGGAGGCAGACCAGTTGTATGTATTGGAAAATATCTCAGCAGTAAGTTCGAAACAGGTGCCATGCGGGTGGACTACTTCCAAACACAAATCACATAACTAATGAACTCGATCTGGTACCGTTACAGGCTGAACCGGTCTATGCGTGACTACAGGTCATCCAGTTCAACCGAACCTAAACTACCCTCTACTTTCCTTAAAGTGAGCTGGCGACTACTTTAAAACAGTAATGGCTACAAAAAAAGCTCTCTTCATTAGCTTTAATTCATTATTACCCTTTGGAAACTTAAAACGAAGACCCAAATCGCTTTTTAATCACTCTCCTACATAGAAATGTGTACTAAGAATCATCTAAAATGCAATTCTACTTTTGGGCACGTACCTAACGAACAAAAAAATATTCCAAATTAAAAAAAAAAATTAAATTTTTCACGTTTCTTCTTCAAACTTACTTCTCTAGTTATGCGTGTGCTTTGCTTTATTTTTTGCTCATCCACTTTTCTCAAAACATTATGTTCACTAGCAGTGCTTTTAGCAATGTTTTTTTTTACAATCCTTCAAAGTTAAAAAAAATAAAAAGCTAATAAGCGCGAGACCCCATGTCTGTTGGCATATCTGAGCATGAATGCGTAAACAATTGATTGGGGCTCTTAAGAGTAGTACTGGTACTAAAAATAAACGTATGCGAGGAATCAAAATTATAGGTAAGGATTCAAATATTTGAAATTCGATGCCCATAAAAGATATTCATGCAAATATTACTTACACTTTGAATATTACTACACTGATCGACAAAAAATGAATTTTAATTTGTCACTTCCATGTTTTTGATATTTTTTACTTTATTTTGACTCCTGCAGTGTCATATATGATATGCGTGGGTGCTTTACCGCACGATGCTGAAAAAGCGGATCAGAGCTTCGAATACAATGGGCTTTTTAGCCATGTGTGTTAGGAGTTACCATTCTCTCGATGCTTCTCGGCTCGCCTTTTTTCAAATTTCAAGATCAACGTGATTAAGTGGATAACGGTAATTAAACTCGATTTTCGGAATAAGCGAGCAATTAATTCTACAAAAGAATTGGATAGTGACATCTGCTACGCATTTTTGCTGTAAACCAGTGTAGTCAATAGAGAATTATTTCTCTTTATTATGCTATTTGTTATTTCTTGCAATAGCCTGACCATCTTGCGCAACAAAACAAAACTTTAAGTGGGGGCTTCAGATATAACTTTAATTTTTTAAAAGCTTAATTTGCTACTTTATAATTTAATTTTTGTACTCAATTTTGTATTTTACAAAACTTACTCATACCTCTTGTCTTATACACTTCACATATTTATCTCTTTGCTGGCTTATCTGGTCTAGTGATCGAACTTCTTCTTCGGGGCATTTTAAATCAATTAATTCTGGCCATAGCTTTCGAATCAATATCAAGTAATGCATAAAATAGATCTCAATCTAACATTGCACTTGCCTCGGGAGTAAATTTTTTTTGCTTTTCAAAGCATCCCGAATTTCAAATACATAGTTTGATCCGTTGCAGCACGGTCAAACCATAGCTTCCTGCCCCCATATGTCGCACAAACTGCTATCTAACGTCATCGCTTTTCAAAGTATCCCGCCTGAAACTATGCAAAATATTCTACAATAAAATATCGATACTTATACTTGGAGCCGCGCTTTTATAGATAAATTTTTGACTTAGCGAGCAGTGGAATTCTGTAACGAGCAAAGAAGTGGTGAATCGAAAGCTGTGAATATTATGTACCTCTATTACAAAGTTTACGAAACTAGTAGCAACAGAAATCAGCTGCTACAGCTCAACATAATACCACATCTAGGCTTCGAAAACGTAGATTTAGCAGTGGCGCCCAAAAAAAAACAACAACTGTTTCAAAACAAATTTTTATTACAAATGTTTCAGCTTATTTCCGTATGTGTCTAATTTAGTTGCCCGCAAAGCTATGCGACATTCATAGTAGTGCCACGGTACAAATTTGCTTTTTTGTGAGCCAACAATTGTTTATTTTTGAAATATTCTTTTATATAAAATACAACTGATCAGAGGCCCCCACTTACATTATGATTGGAAAAAAGCGCTGATCCCTACCTCACCATTATCTCATTTATTGATTTTGGTTAAGTGAGGGATATTAACAGTAAAATATCCTTGTGAAGTGATATATTTTTAGCATTTTCATTAATAAATTTATTTTACTTTTGAGTTTTTAAGTGAAAATTGCATTGTTTTTCGCAAATAATTTAAGCTTGCCGGTTTGAAGTACCCAAGAAAAACCCAAGAGCTATACCATCCAATTCTACGTAAATCAGTATCTGAGAGTGAAAAACCACATATTTTTCTGGCATATACTTTTCAAGATATTGCCAAATAATGATTTTGGTTAGAGCATAAAAATGACTTATATCTTTAGAATCCGGTAACCGATGAAGACAGTTAATAAATCAAATTTAAGGTTAAATTTGACTACCTGGCTAGCACTTGGTAGGGCCTAGGTTCAAAATCCAGTGTGGGCCTGGGTTTTTTGTAATAACGGCCGTCCTCACATCAGGCAATGACAAACTTCATAGTACATTTCTGTAAGAAAACAGCTTCTCATAAAAACCCATCTACCAGTCGGAAGAGGTATAAAATTGTAGGTCCCTCCATTTGAGAAAGAAATCAAGACATGCGCCACTAGGAGGAAGTGCATTATATATTTTAATGACACTTTTTCGTGAAAATTTAAATTTTTTTGGGATATTCATTTACAAAAATTATAAAAAAATAGTTTTAATTTGCCAAAAAATATGAAACTGTACAGTCAGCGTCAAAAGAAAGCTTATGCTACACATTGACAAGTTTTGACTGTTTAGTTATTTGTTTTTTAATTTCAGATAATGTAAGATACCTAGAAAAAATTTAAAATATAAATGAAAAATATATCCGCTTAAGTGAAATGTAACAAGTGACCAGGATTTTTGGTATATCATTGCTTGATTTTGCTCCTAGAAACAAATTACTTAGGTCAATAAATTTAAATCGGAAAACCACATATTAAAAGCATAATCAAATTGTGATTAATGGTGTCAATCCAGTATCAGTAAATATTCCACTGGGGCATGGACACGTCATGCTTTTACATACATACGTATGTTCACACTCGGCATCAACCTCAACAGCTGATGCTCAATATCATTTTCGTACACATATGGGAAATGCAATGGATGATACGTGCTCGCGTTTGTGGATTGTGGCCTTAGTAAGCCAGAAAGTACGCCATAGTTATTTCCAACCTGATAAAGTATAATATTTATAGTAATCTTATGGATGAAATAGTGAAAGCAAGTTGATCATCGTATGAGTGTGAACTGGAGTGCCGTTAAATTTCAATTAGGCGCAGCTGATCTAATTGAGCCAGGCGTCGAACTTTTTTCTGTAGCCCTGTGTCAATCCTTAATTCTTATTTGGCACTTAAATATTTTTTTCGATTTTTTGGAATATATTTTATAAAATAATAATTTTGTTTATAAATAAAGTAGTAATTTATTCTTTGTTTCAAACATATTTTTGTGTTTATTTCTATCAGTGTGAGACAACGCACATAATATTCTTTATTATTTATTAGCTAATAAAATCGTTATTATTATTGCTCAGAACGCTTTCCAATACTGAATAGTTGAATATGATTTTTTATTTCGCAAAATTAAACTAACATATCCCCTTGGGGGCACAGAAGACAGTGAAACTCACACTCATGTGTGCATACTCCCGCTTACTCATGCACTCACACAAACAAACATTTTTGTTCGCACATTTAAAAATAAGTGCAAAGGAATTATAAGCTAATTTTTAGTCATTTCTCACGCTGTTGAGCGAAGTGGCTGCGTCAAGTTGCTCTGTTGGTCATTTCAAAGTGCCAACGGTAGCGGCAACCGCTCCGTACGCCGTAGCGCAAATACAAAAACAAATCAGACAAACAGAGATAAAATCAAAACGCCATTGCAAAAAAGCAAAAAAAAAACACAAAAACAAAAATTAAAAAAAATTGAAAATTAAATAAAAATATCTAAAATGAAAAGGCCAAATTGGAAAAAAGTTGGTGTGGAGAAATTGTGCGGCCAACGGCTGCCAGTTGGATTTGTGCGCGCGGTGGAAAGTATTTCGCATAGATTTCAGAAATTTGGCCGCGCTGAAGAAATTAGAATATTTTCGTTAAAAAAATATTCGCATGAAAATTAGGCAAAAGTAAGGGTTTCTTTTATAGGAAAATGCTTATTAAATATTAAAATAGCATTTTATAACCTTCATGAAACGAATACACATATATGGAAACTAAAGAACAAAACCAAAAAACAGAAAAAAAACAAAAAACAAAAAAAAACACACAAACACATTTTGAGATTCAAACATAATAGTGCATAATAACAAATAAAAATAAAAAATGCACAAAAAACTGAGTATTACCTATTAAAATCCCCAAAAAATTAGCATAACATCAAGCAAACAACCAACAAAAATAAACAAATGAAAATAAAAAGTGCATTCAGTACTAAAACACACACACAACTATAATACCACATATAAAAAAAACATAAAAAATATCTACAAAATCCACAACACCAATAAGATAATATTTAATATTAAAAGAACACTACCTACACATACAAAACTCAAGTTCCGGGGGCGTATACGTAACATAAACAAAGCCACGGAAACGACTGACAACAATTCAGCAAAGTTCTAACCATAAACACAAAACACGGAAATCAATTAAATGCAATTAAGTTGCAGTCATGCTACGCTGCAAAGTGACACTCAACCCACAAATACAAATACATATAATAAAATATATACAGACACTGCCATTTAGCCTGACATCTCACTAAATTTCAACAAAAAATATTGCACATCCATTGGTTACTAGTTGATACAGTTCAAGTGCACGCTTTGGCATCCTTTTGTATTGCGTAGCATTTTAACGAGTGATTTGGCAATGGAGCAACCGCAAAATAGGAGATAGCAAAGCATTTTTAAAAGCTTCCTCCTCTTCGGGAAGATATATATTTTTTGTGCAAAGGCCACACAAAGCTAAAAGAGATTTCCAAAGATTTAACTGAAGTACTTTTCATAACTTTTAATAATTCAAGTTCACAATTGCTTAACGAAGGAGAGGCATACATTTTTTGCAATATTTAAAATTTAAATGCGTACTAATGTCTTAATAAGGAATTAAAAATAGCCGCTGGTCAGCTATTAAGTCATTGGAAATGATTTATAGTTTAATAAATTAAATTTTATAAACACCGGCTAATTTCCGTAATAATTTTTATTAAGGAATTTTTACGGGTTCTCAAACCAAATGTAGAATAATGCAATAAAATATTTTACTCACAAAAGTTGTGAACCGCCTACAATTATATGAGGTGAATGAATGTGTTTAATAAACAAATGTTCATATGTACATACATATAAATACAAAGCTATTGTGAAGGTTTAACTGTGTTTACAAATAAATTCCAGAAAAGGTCCTGTGCCTTTGTATTTGAACTCTGCATTTATGTAACAATTTGAGTTGTGCGTGTAGATGTGTGCCTACAAAGAAGAACTTACAAATGGTAAAACTTAAATTTTTGCATCTGACATCTCAAAATAGAAGGACAGAAAATCACTCATTGGCTTCACTCCACTGCTAAATAATTGCGTTGTATTTTTTCATCCAGAATCAAACACGCATTTAGCTGGATACGGAGGGGGGCGATTATTACTTACTTCGATTATTTATTTCTTTCTTTTTATATTCAATTGATTACATTTCAATTTCTGTCGGCATGCAAAGTATTTTATATTGTTAGTATGCGTTCTTCTTTCCCACGCTACGTGCCAGAGGCGCTGCCAATAGTTAAAAAAAATTAGTTTACTGTTGAATCAAGCACTTTAAGTAAAGGTTGTGGAAAAGGCAAATTTTATCAAAAGCTATTTGTTGTTGTAAAGCATATCGTATCTACACTTCATTTCTTTATTTTGTACTGTGACGCACCGTGTATCTCCTTATTGATTTTAAACTTCAATGGCATAGCAAATCCCGTCACTTCGCTTTGAAGTTGTACCGAGACAGCAAATCCTTCTGCAAAGAAAAATTCAGATATACAATTGGTGCAAAATATATATAAGTGCACCATTTGCTCCCACAAAGGAACTTAATATTTTACGTTTTATTAAATTAAAATAAAACCTTATATTTGGCAGTGGATTGGATGTTCGATCGCGTAATGTCAATGCAATTACGATTTAGAAGATTTTGGCTAGAACTTTTTGGTTGCTAGCACAAAAGGAAGTGATAAATGAACAGCTGTTACTGTGTAGTGCTTAGTTAAATATAGCTCTGAAATTACAGCTCTGAAATTACACCAATTTTTTTAGTGTACCTAAACGATGGAATTTATGAATGCCCGAAGCCAGTTAAGATATGCGCAGCAGTTTTTATATTGAAGAAATTTTTTTCAATAGAAATTTTAAACTACTTGAAACTTGCACTTTATTATATAAAGTTTAGTGGACTATAAAATTGTGTCCCTAACATTTTTTCTAAAAATCTGATCAAAAAGTATGAAATTTTGACGAAAATTGTTGAATTTTTTTTATTTGCACAAAGTTTTCTACTTGGATTTTCAAGATTTTTAAGGTAGAATGTACAATATTTTCATAAACAAATTTTAAAAGTAAATATAAAACAACTAAGGTGTCGAAACTAGTCGATAACTCCATGTGCTACAGTTATTTAACGCAGTGTATTATTTTCTAGGCCAATTATTTTAGTCCGGCTTCACGAATCCACAGCCACAGCTAGTGTTCCAGTTATATATACACGAAATGCAGGACTACTGCCAAAGCTGGGAAAGAAAATTCAACTTTCTTTTCATGGCATGCAGATCGTCGTGAAAGTGAATATCTAGGCCTTCTGGTTTATGATTAACACTAGCAGCCAATGATTTCCAAAAGCGAGCAGAAGCATATGTCCTTAGAGGCAAGTTCTCCAGGGCTGAAGTTTTATTGTTCCCAAGACGATATCAAGATAAATTGATTACCATTAGCTGACCAATTCAATATATTTTTTTTTTTTATAAAGTGCGAAATGTCTACTCCAGTAAATTTAATTTCCTTTACACAAAGCACCCTTTTGTATAAACTAATACAATAACAAATTCATACATTCATATATCATTATTAGGCGACCGCCGTATCCGAATGGAATAGTGCGCAATTACCATTCGATAGCGCTTAGGTTCGAACCACGGAAATGAAATACCAAATGTTAGGAAAGGTTTTTTTCTAATAGTGGTAATGGCAAAGCCAGGCAGGTAATGCCAATTCAACAAAGAAAAGCTCCTCATAAAAAATCATGTCGTTCGGAGGCGGCTTGAAATTGTAAGTCGCTCCATTTGTGGTACCGCACCAAGACGCACATCACAAATATGAATAACAGTTCGACCAAACACCCAATAAAGGTGATAGCGCAAATTTTATATGCATATACATATACAGGGTTTGATTGAAAAGTAATGAGCCTTCCCGCGCGGGGCGTCTGCTAAGCGATCAGCCGAATCGGCTGGTGGGGGAAAATGATCGTTGGACCTTCCCCTTCCACTAGAAACCGGTTCCAGTTCGCTGGCAACAGCGGTGCAGTCAACATCGCTCCGCGCGTGAAAGCTGTTTTAAAAGTGTGTTAGGATTTTGCAGTGGCGAAAATGCAGCGATCGTTGGAGCAACGTTACTCGATCAAATTTTGCGTAAAGCTAAACAAAACAGTACCGAAACCATTGGGCTACTCAAGGAGGCTTACGGCGACCAATCTCTGTCCAGTGCCCAGGTAAAACGGTGGCGCAAGTCGTTCAAGGAAGGCCGGGAGGCGCATGTCGAAATCCAAAATCAAACCCATGCTGATCATCTTTTTCGACTCTCGAGGCATCGTCCACAAGGAGTTTGTACCTCCAGGAAGCACTGTAAACGCGGCATTTTACAAAGAAGTGCTCCTTCGGCTGAAAAACCGCGTCGCCCGGGTTCGGCCTGACCTCGTCAACAATTGCACCCTTCATCACGACAATGCGCCGGCGCACACCGCCTTCCTCTGCACCTCTGCATTGGCCAAGATGGGGGTTCCGGTGCTTCCTCCCCCTCCCTACAGCCCAGACCTGTCCACCCAAGACTTCTTCTTGCTCCCGCGGCTGAAAAGAAAGCTGAAGGGGAGGCGTTTCAACTCCATCGAGGCGATCCCAAAAACTATGACAGCCGAATTGAAGGAAGGACCGCTACCAGCGGTGTATTGTCGCTCAAGGGTCCTATTTTGAAGAATATTAGTTGTATAAGCCAAAACTTTTAATAAAACTGCTTAAAAAAAATAAGGCTCATTACTTTTCAATCATATCTGTATACATACATATATAAATTATTAGTATCATTATTACAGACACTTTTCTAAATTATCTAGAAATATATCTCAGTACTGTTTGTAATAAAAAGGTTTGCTTAAGACTGCAAAGATATTTCGTCCACCTTTTTTTATTATTATTTTTGAACTGAAATACCTGTGCATTTTCTCTAATATGGGCTCTAAACGTGAGTGTTTTTTTAGAAAAATATAATTATACAGAATTTTTAATGGCGAATATTAGTTATTAAAATTTTTATGCAACTAAAAAATTTTCTCTAGGCAAGATAGTTACTAATTTTATTTTTGTTGTTTGTATCGGAATTTCGATATAATATAGTTTGAGAGAAATATTTGCACTGAATGCTTTCCTTGATAATCTTCTTTGATATCTCTTCCAATGTAATGGGAAACTATAAATTGCATTACAGTACTAATAACTATTCAGAATTCGAAAAATTTGCTGTTGAAAATATCTAATACACGCCAAATTGTAAAATTAACAAAAACAAAAAAAAAAATAAAAAAACATAATATTGTATAATGTATGCTGATACCTATACGAGTATAAAATAATTTTCCTGACAACGAAATACATACACTTACTTTTTGTGAAATCGACATTTCTAAATTTTTCGTGTTTTAGGTGCTTAGTCGTAAGAGTGTACATGCAAATATTTTTGTGCTTAAATATATTTGATTATCTACATGGAATTCCACTTTAAAATATATCATAAATCGTAGTAGCAATATATTTTATTTCTACATAAATACATACAAACGCTGGTGTGCAAAAACTCGACGCAAATATTATGTGTTCGTAATTTTCTAAACCGTGTTAAAAATATGTCTTATTCTACATACATATATAGTCATTTAAAGTAACGTTTTGGTTTTCAATAAATTTTTTTTTTTGGTGTTTTGAATAATAAATGAGCAATAAAAATTAAATTTTGTTAAAATTTTTTTCCAATACACAAAAATATAAATTCAATAGAAAGTACATATTTTTTTGGTCTGACATACATAAGTCACGAAAAATATTTTTTTTTTTTAATTTTTTCAACTTGTTTATTATTCTATTTGAAAATTATTTGAATTTTTAGTGTGACACACGTGATTGTGATATGATTTGTTGATGGAAACAAAATAGTTACAAACTAAAATTAAAGTCCGCAAAAAATGTTGAGCGGCTACATTAAGTCAATTAGTGATATAACGTGAAATACGCCAAATAAACTTAAAAAGATGTGCTGATTTTTATTAAAAAAAATAGGAATAAATAAATACAAAAAACGAAACGCCTTGTCTCTGGCAGCTACAGCCAGTCGCATTTCAAGGTTATACGCTTAAAAAATTAAAAAAAGCATATTACTGCATTCTATTCACATTTAACATATATACACATATGTATGTACATATTTATGAATGTCTGTATGCATGATTGCGCATTAAATGCTATAATAACCGAAACAAAATAAAAGAGGCAAACAGCACAAAAGCGCTGGATTACTATATGCACGCGTGTATGTGCATATACGGTATATCAACACGCATACTTAAAGCATAGGCATAACGAGCATCATCACGTTCACTAGCAGAAAGGATTACAAATATACATAATTCATCTCCAAGAAGATACATCATACGCCGCGGCAGGCAGCAGTGCACAAATACAAAACCAGCGCAGACATCCGCACACATATATACATATCAAGGGAGTAAATAGCTAACGTTTTTGCAAAACTTAAAACACACTCAACCCTCATATATACACACGCACATATACGCAAAATGGATGATAATAATGTTATCGAGGAGCAGGAGGAGACGACCCAATCAACTTCGAAATGGCGGAAAACGCGTACCACAGTTAAGGTAAATATTTTAGCACCTTTAAGCCATAAATGGGTAGCAAACATGTGTGCCGTTAGAGTGCATAAAAGTAATCATCACATAAATATATTTTCATATATGGAAAAGCACGAAAAGAAGGGTCAGCTTTGCTTTTTTGTAAGTTGCTGTCAATAAAACTTTCAACTTTTTGCATACACGGATGCACTTAAATAAATCAGGGAAGCGAGCAAAAATTAAAAAAAAAAATTTTTTTTCTCTCAATCGATAGCGGCTTTATAAATGGTAAATGAATAATTTGCACGTTTGCCCGTTTCTGTGAGTATTGCGTCGTTGACTGTGAAGTAGCTCAGCCCATACTTAGTGTCAAATGGAATTCGGCTAATCCTGATGGTGGTCATACTAAGTTTCACAAATGCTTGATACCAAAAATTTTACCACAACTTATACTTTTACTACTATCGACCGATTGCAATATTTCCGTTTATGACTAAATTTCTTGCGCACAGCAGGCATCGCCATGTAAATTGCTTTCTGGTTAGCAACTCTTCGATGAACCCATTGCACTCCGGAAGTATACTATAAGTAGACCCAATAGCTCCATTACGGCACTCTTAAAAGTTTCGCGCGATATTATAATTAGTATTGACAAAAATTATGTGACTTTTTAATTTTTTAACCATTTCAAAGCATTTGGCTCTACGAACCTCTTTTAAGTTTAAAATTGAAACGTTTTCTAATTTTCCTGCGTCGGCATCAACTCTTATGAAAGCATGTTTCAATGACCTTCTCCAGGCAATTTGTGCTTGTAGCACTATCTACAACTGCATACCTATAACTGAAAGGGTCCAACAAGGCTTTATTTTTGGCCTGTGCTGTTTGTACATTATTGACCTGATTATTTGCTCCCTTGATTTTATTGTACGTATTGTTTGTATTAAAGTATTTAAATACATTTTTAAAATTTATGAGAAGTGAACAAAGGATTACTTGTTAATCCAGATAAATCTTAGTGCATCACTAATTAGTCACCCAATTTTGTTTTTGAGCAACTTTTTACTAAATAGAAAATAGATAAAAAGTGATTTTGAGTAATGGAAATATTTATTTTGACTTTTACGCCCTCTATTGCTTATCTGTTTGTATGTCTAGTTCAAAAGTGTCAAATATGATTGACGTACGACGCCACTTGCAAAAATTATAAATCTTCTGAGAGGTAGAAAACAGAAAGAAAATGTTCAAATTTGTTGACTATACGGAAGTTAGACTAAATAATTTATAAAAATAATAAAATTTAGGGGTTACATTTAATAGAACGTTGACATGAAGTAACTGGATTTTTAGCGCAAAAAATGTGGTATGTTAGGGTTACTCAAAACTCCACAAGAGAGAAAATTCGATTGCTTCTAACTAACTTCGTTTTTGTTACCCACTTTACTGAGTTGCATTTTAATTATAAAAGTGTGTGGCGTAGTAGGTTTAATACATTTTACAATAAGACTACTGGATATGTCTACAATAAAAAATGTGATATCCACATTTCAATGCTTGTGAATGAAATTGCAAGTGTATCTTTTGACGATTTGCTGAAGTTTAAATATTTAGTGTCAGATCGGATGATCATTACCACTCAGGGGCACCGCTATCCCATCGACGTCAGTTTTTCAAATCCTCCCGTATGCATAACTGAGTTCCCCGCTTATGAAAAATATTACCCCTAAAAATGAGAAAGGCAAAGGGAGCTTTACGTTTCAGACATGGACTGCTTTGTTCCTCTTTTTCCTTACCATTACACTACTGGATCGACCACTGCTTCCACAGCCATTTTCTTCAGCTTTCTCGATCCACTGCTAAGCACCAGCAGTTTTGCGCGTTCATCTCTTCAAGGTCATCGATAAATGCATCTACCCACCTTTTGCCTGCCCTTAGTTCGCTTCCCAAACGGTTGTTTATCGAAAGCTCGTTTTGTTGCTCTTTGTTCTGGCATTCTTTCTACGTGTCCAAGCCAGCGTATTCATTGGGCGTTTATGTATTTTGTGATGTCTTGCCCTTGAATAAGGTGCTCAAGTTTAGAGTTGTATCTAAGACGACTTGTGCATCTTCCAGCCTGATTGGACGATATATTTTTCTAAGTATTTTCCTTTCGAACATTGTTATTTGGTTCACGTCATTCATCTTCATGGTCCACACTTCACAACCGTTTGTCATGATTGGACGTAAGAGAGCGTCTTGACAGGAGTTTGGATTTGAAGAGCGATATTTATATGCGCAAAGTATGCCCTTTTTGTTGCTTGTCGCCTGCCTTGTATGGCAATCGTTGTGTTTTCTTTGGCGCTAAGCACAACTCCAAAGTCCATTTTCTCCTACTGCTTCGAAACGTGCATTGCCAAGAACTGCTTTGTTACTTTGCCGAATATTTCTGAACATAGGAATAAGTTCTGTCTCCTCTACTTTGTATATTCTTTTTATTCCATGTATATGTTATATAGGTATATTTATTCTACCCCTTTACTTAATCCTTACTATGAATACTTTTATCACTATTAACTTATATTTCATAATCGGAGGTCTAAATGTAATAAGGAACAAATATATTGTCAAAACTTGTCTATAACTTCTATTGCTATAGTTACTTAACGCGTGGAACGCATTATGGTTTCTTCTAACCAGAGCAGAGCTGACCTGCAGCACTCAACAATTGCTCGCTAGCCGCACTCGATGAAGTTGCAGTTAGATATTTAGAAGCAATCTTTTGAACAGAAAATATGTGAAAACATGTGATCAAGTGAAACAAATACCCCAAAAGTTATACGAGAGTTAAAAATTTATAAGTTTTCTAACATAAAAATTTAACGAAATGCTCGACCGAAACGAACTATACTTTTATGGCCGAACACGGCCGAAGCCGAAGTTTGTTTTTGTTAAAGTTCTTTCAAACTTACAGATCACTTTGTCGATTTACTGATTCATGCAATTTCTGGTCTTAATTGCTGCGAGAACTAACAAAATTGTTATGCGCATAGGTATGCAGCCGTAGTTCTACCTTAAAGATGTGTTAGATGATTTGAGGAATTTTGCTTTCCCACCTCAATCATCAAAGTAGTAAATAGTTCCTCCACAGCAAAGCAATAGGCCATACTGGGCCTTGTTGACACGAACTTCTGGTGGCGGTATCATCTCAAGAAATAGGTCTGCCCGTTGGTCGCCTAGTTATGTGACTTGAATCCTTTGGTTGATTGGTCAATTCATTAATTAAGGGTAACCGAATGGGTAACTATCCTTCAGAAGTGTAGCAGTCCGAATCTTCGGACATGAAATATCAAATCATAGAAGAAAAAGTTGTTTATAAAAGCGGGCGTCTTTCGGCAAAATTTGCAAACCCTCCGAGTGCATTTCTGCCATGAAAAAGCTTCTCATAAAAAACCATCTGCCGTTCGGAGACGGCGTACAACTTTAGATCCCTCCATTTGTGGAACAACATCAAGACACACTCCACAAATAGGAGGAGCAACCCGGCCGAACACCAAATAAAGGATGTAAGCGCCAAGTGTTGTATTTCATAAGGAATATATAAGAAACCAATACATAGATATGAATGAATATAAATAATAAACTAATAAGGGCTATTAATCTGAAGAAGCTGGCAATAAAAAAAAATCATTAAGCTACTTGAACTCAACTTCATATTAATCCAAATGAACTCCTATAATAGCTTTTGGACCATAGACAATGCTCATCCCAGATGTGCCTCTAGGTATATACATATGTTTCTCATGAAATTGAAATTTTATTTAATAAGAAAATAAATTTGGCTTAAGGTCCATCTTTTTCAATGCTCTGTTATTTAGTATACTACTTTGAATATTTAGGCAATGGGGTGGCATTCTTAAGTGCTTTCCCCTTATATTTTTTTCATTTCTAGCAATAAAATTAAAAATAAAATGTAAAAAATCGGTCGAAGTGGTCCAGGGTGTCTGGAACAAAGTGATAAATTGGAAATACAGAAAAGTTCCGTTTTACCCTCTTTCATCCTATCTATATTCAACGAATGCATACATACGCATTAGTAAGCTAAAAAAATGTTTGTCTGGGCCATTCATATGGCATACGAATAACAAATAACTTTTCAATTTGATAAATTTGAGTTGTAAAGTAAATAAATAAGGATTTTCAAATTGAAATGTTCAAAATGTGGTAAAACCTGAAAGCAATTTGCAGAAGGCCAACGACAGTTAAATGTGAGTTTAATGCTTCATAAAAAATCACTTAAGTAGACAACATCGAATTCGCTAGATGGCAGCGATAAAAGCCACAAACAAACAAGCTTTTGTTCATCTGTAATGGACAATGAAATTCTTTAAAAAACTCGTTGTTGGCTTTCTGCTCAATTCAACACTTCGAAAGCAATTTTGCTCATGTTTTCGCAAAAGCAATTGCTTCAGATGTCACATGAAATTTATCGCCAATAATCAGACACTTTTCGAACGCCCACACCGAAATGTTAGTCTGTACCCTGCAGAAAATCTAGTACTAAAGATATGATGCGCATCCAGTGAATTTAGGGGAATGACTAATTCGCGCACCGTTATCCAATTGACAATTTTTAATAATTCATGGATATGATCTAGCAAACTGTATATAGCTTTTTCGTCAGCTTCATGTCAGTCTTAAATTCGACAAATTTTCTCTATGGTAAACAAAGCTGTGTCAAAAAATCAATAGGGCAGTGACAACCCAGTCGTTCTCTCTACCTAACTATTATGAATGTGCCTTCGAGTAACCTAGTTTGCTGACAGCTTCCATTCTGAAGCCAGATGTCGCTATGCGCAACACGAGTACGAAAGTGAAGCGCAATTGCGTACAGGTACGTAGTTCTAACTCAGAAATTCGTTTGCGTAGTTTCACTTTTTCCTCTTGGGTAGATGTTGCTTTTGAAATTAAACAATTCGACTTTTCCAACTAACTATACTATATACAGATTGATGAATTTGAATAGCGCAGCTACAAAGAAAAGTTGAGCGAAAATAATAAATCGAAAGCGAAATTATTTAAACAAAAAATTCAAATGTTCTGCATTTAGAAATTAAGAAGATAAATAAACTACAAAAAATATTACAAAGAAAAAAACATCCATAGAATGCTATTGTTCGAAAAAAGTAAATTCTTGACATTGCCACAGAAACTTTCACTCAAAGTCAGCATAATTTGTTTGTGCTTTTTATTATTGTTTTTAATTTTTTTATTTTTATCTTTGCATAGTATTTTTATTGCTCACATTCGTTCAATTGCTTACAGATGTGCTGCTTGTCGCGGCTCTCACGTTTTAGTCCTTGATTGATGTCATTCCTGCGCTTTGATGTCTTTTCGTCCATCTTCGAACACGCCACTATTTTTTCTTGTTTTTTACCGTTCTCTGCAAGTGCTCGTTTGCTGCCAGCTTAACGGCTTCCATATGCCACGTGTGTGAGACACTCAATCAGCACTCGGCAGCAACAACAAGAAGCAATGTCGTCAGCGTGACGGCGTGACGGTAGCGGGCAAAAAAAGTCAATTATAAAAAAATTAATTTCAATGAAGACTGTCTGCTGGTATTCACGCTTTTCGAAATACCCTGTTGTGAACTTTGCTTAAGATGCAGTACCTCATCGCTTGCCCGAAAAGGCGGTCAATTCGCAAGGGGAAAACGCTGACGGTAGGGATGAAGTAGCACAGTTGGGGTGTCTCATGTTTTCCTCAAATTAATATTGTTTTTTTTATATGCAATCAAAATGTATTCTCACCAAATTTAGTTTAACATCTGTTTATGTGTTTTTTAAGTTTTCGCAATTTACTTTTATGAAAAAAATTATCAGTGTTGTATGTAAAATTTATGTGCATTCGGTAACCAAAAATTTCCCCTTCCATTTGAACTAAGGCTAAGTCAGGTTTATTTGGTGATGGGAAATTTAACAAAATGCTTTTGATACAAAACATACTATTTTAAACAAAATAGTTTATAATAACTACGGGCGATTTGGCCTTTCTGTGCCCAAAGAACAATCAAGAAAAACATTTTAGATCCCAAAATTATAGTTAAATTTAAGGGCAAGCTACTAATTTTGTTGGAGACATCTTTACTTATATTTGCGGCACATTTAGGCCGCATGTCTGTGTTGCCACGTTTTGCTTGCAATTCGCTTTGTCTTTAAGGAATTTGAGCAGATCCTCCAAATAAATTTTCACCAACTGCCCGAAGTGCCCGAAGCTTATGGCATAAAATATCACATATCAATTTATATTTCGTGACAAACATTATCAATAAAATAAGAAAAGCATTTTAATAAAAACTGTATTCTTCGGCAATCTTTCTTAAAGTTTTCGACGCATTTCACAAGGCTTAGCTCGAAGGGCCTTTTATAAAATTAGCGAATTATAACCTCCCACTAGTATTTTCAAGTCTGCAGACTAAACTATTTTGTTTGCTTTCAGCTGGTGGGTCTCAGGATAGCATTTTTGATGCTTTTCTTTAAATCTGATATCCATATATAAATATAAAAGTGTTAACACTCATAAGTGATACTGCAGCTATGTACCGAAAAGCCCAAAAGAGGCTTCAAAAGTCTAGAAAAATTACTTACCACAAGCCACAGTGTGGGCGTAGAACACCAATTCTTAGAAAATGGTTTTTCAATGAGTATTAGCGGTCGCTCAGCGGCAAGCCTCCGAGTGTATTTCTGTCATGCAAAAGCTTCTCATAGAAATCATCTGCCGTTCAGATGCGGCATAAATCGACATCAAGACGCGCACCACTCGACCAAAAACTCTTATTTATAAATTATAAATTAAAAAAATAGTTTCTAAGGCAAATTCACTTAAATTATTATTTCCTCAGCGAATATTAAAATATCAAAATATTAAATGGAAAATTTTCGTAAATTCTTCACAAAACTATACCGATGCACTCACTTGGATTATATTAGTACCTATTTTAATATGCGCACAAGTCATTACCACTTACTGCTAAACGCAACTAATAAAAGTTAGTAAAACTTTAATTATAAAATACCACAAACTACTCGCCTTTAAAATTCAAGTAATTGTAAGAAGTTATGTTGTTATCTTTATTAACTTTATAACCACGCATGTGATAGTGAAGGCATGCCAATGGGAAGAATAGCTTGCTAAAGATTAAACTGAAGCTAGGCTGTGAAAATTCTGACGAACTTTCGTTCTTTTCCTCCATGCCAAAATTGTAAAACCACCACATATTGGCAAGTTCTGACTATTTATTTATTTATTTTTTAGTTTAAGTTATTTAAAAAAATATAGTTCATTTTATAACAAAGCTTGTATTAATCCAAGCTCCTAGTTGTGTACAAGATTTATAATAAATTGGAAAACTCTCGTCAAAATTTAAACATTTTGTGTAAGAATTAAAATCAATTTGGATACGCAGTTATATAGCCTTCTCAATTCTAATATAGCATAAAGCAAATTTGAATTGGCTCGAAACTCTCCTTGATTTTTGATAATTATTTCCTCTGATAGTATTGCCCTTTTTCTTCACATATGGGGAAATAAGAACTTAGTTCTAAGTTTCCTTATTAAATGTACCTTACCGCATTGCTTTTTGTAAGATCAATCAATCCGTGTTTTTCAAATGAATGGGATTCCACATAAATCAATACGACACACAGTTTCAGATTGTGGCCATAAATAGAAAAACGTTTTGTGTTAGTAAAATCATTGTTTTGAAGCGATCCTCAGAGATCACGCAAAATAAGAAAAAGAAAAATGGGAAGTTTGGAAATGCTTGAAATATTTAACTCCCAATTTCTTTATAAATTTGAACCAACATATGCCTTATCGAACCCCATAGTAAGTTATGAAATTCCCTTGCGTGTAAAAGAGTAAACATCTTATATACATATATGCTTTAATTTATGTATGTAAGAGACAAATCTACATAGCTGCATGAATTTGACGCTGGCAAAACGTAGGTTCGAGTCTCTGTGCAAGAAACATCAAAATTACAGAAAAAGGTAAACCTCTTCTGCAACGAAAAAGCTCCTCACAAAAAATATCTGCCGTTCGAAGTCGGCTTGAAACTGTAGAACACTCCATTTGTGGAACAACATCAAGACACACACAGTAGGAAGACTTTTGCGGTTTCATGCACGGAGGCAGGCACTACCGAATCGTAGTCACGCACCAGTCACTCGGCTACTTCGGCCGCCACTTAACGTCTGATAAAAAGCACAACTATTCGTGATCCAGTAGGTAATTTTATTGGCTATCGAATCATAATGGTAAGCATATGACTTATAAGGATGGTGCAAAATTAATCACCCTATCGGAGATATATTATATTACAATTTTTGCAAATGGCGTCATACGGCAACCGTATTTGACACTTGTGAACAAGGCATCTGTAGTATACAAAAGGACAAGCAATGGAGCGCGTAAAGTTCAAAATAAAGATTTTCATTATTAAAAATTATTTTTTTTATTTAGTAAAAAGTTATTTAAAATGAAAATTGCATAAGTAACTTTGCACGACCATATGCATTAAATACAGCGTAACTTTCAGACACACCTTCGTAGTGAGGCAAGAAAAATATGTAAAAAATGTAAAACGCCTGCAACTGGAAATTACACACAAATTACAAAATATAACCACATTCAACAATATTTCTATTAGCTCTGTCAGCAAAGGGTCGTTTTGGCTCCCTTTGTAGAAAGTCCAAATGAAATTTGCTAACACTAGAGGGTTAAACTATTTGAGAAATACAGCCGCATACAATCGAAAATGTGTTGAAAAATTGGACCGATCGTATGGGATGGTGCATGGCTAGCCAAGGCAGTCATATGAATGAAGTTGTGTTCCATCATTAACCGGAAGGATTGTACTTCAAAATAAAAAAAAAAACAGTTTGGAAAAATATTGAGTAGTTTCTTTTTTATAGCATTTTTAATTCCGTAAAGTTATATGGCGCACCTTAAGAACATTTTTATTTTCGTTGTCATAGCAAAGCAATATTACCAAAGAATGCAAAACGATTGTGAAGTTTTACAATATGGGTATCCTCGTAGTTCTTTCATTCAGAGTTGAAATCATTCCGTCCCCGGACAATGACTATTAAACTGTTGCACAGTGTAGATAGAACGTAAACAATCCATATATTTGTTTAAATCAACTCCTTTTTGAATTTTATTCATGTTCATGGTACGATGAACTACATGATCTATATATGTATATGAAGGCATTATGGTTTAACGAACTACAACATACTGGCTTCACTTGTTGCGTCAACACATTTGACGAATTTTTTCTGTACAGTGTTCTTTTTTTTCAGGTCTTCACTATTAAGAAACTCCTGCCTCACCTTTTGCTGTCTGCGTTCCTCGTGAGGATTGGGCAGTAGAAAGGAAACGGTTGGGTTTATTAATATTATATTACTTGAGTTACAGATAAATTCAATAGGCTTCGAACTCATGCCATGTCTTTACTCGACAGATTAAATTACTTTACGGTGGATTGTTTCATATTTCGCAAAATACAATAGATTAGTTACAAACTTGAAACTTGCTCACAAATTAGGCAATATTCTAAGTTGTATTATCTTTAATGTACTTACATAAGTATAAATGCAAAGCTATTAGCAGTTACATCAGCCATATTCATGTTAGAAGCTCAGCAAGGCGAATCCTTTATACTCGTATACCTCAAGTACAAGGTTAACCCTTTAGAGTGTTGCCATCTATCTCACATTGGTCATATATTCGACCACGCAAATGTGCATGCGAATTCACATACATATGTATATACATATGAGTGCTGCAATACTCATAAAAAACCACATAAAAGCTCGTCAAGTGGTACAAAATTCCAATTTCTAGGTCAGTGGTTTTCTATGCTTCTCACATTGGCCAGCTCCCATGTGAATGTACGTACATCTACATACATAGTTAAAGCACCAAAGAGATTCATAACACACAGTTAACAAGTTTATTCGAGAAATTTTGAATGTCAATCCCCATAAACGTACATCCATACATACATAAATTGCTAGTCATTGTCGCTCATATAAAAGGCTGGCTTTGTACATACATATGTAGCTACGTATGCTTTACATACATAAGCACGTGCCCTTATGTGACATGGCCTTTGTATGAAATACACATAAAACAAGTTTTTAACCCACATTCTCTTTTGTTTTCCCTTTTACGACGCATTTATGTTTGCTCAATATACCCGCATCTATTTGTACCTCTTCACTTCCACTATATAGGCGTTTCCAATATTTGTCATATCCTTAGGACATCTTCTTTGCCTCTGCTGTCATTGAAGCGCATAAATCCGTGTGTATGTATGTTTGTATATTGTATCAGCTGTTCTATCTCTATGATATACAGAAATATGTAGGTATGTACTGGTGAAACAACAAAGATACTAAAGAAAATTGAATTACTTAACTTGAGGGTTTCAATAACTTGCCTACGGTGGCTTTTTGGTAGGCTATTAATTAGTGCAGGTCGATATTTAATTTGTTATATGTCACCGCATAAATTAACGTCATTGACATTGAAAAGGTCCGGCCGGTCCATATCATGTATAATAAAAGTTATTTTATGGCTTGGAAAATCAAGTGGGTGTTTTGAAGAATTTCCAATGTTTGGTATGTTTTAGACTTGGAGTCCTCCGAAGCATTCAAAGTAATGTAATCCCAAGAATGATATTCTATACATCGCGCTGATATCCCATACATGATTATTTGTGTAAATATTTAATAGTTTTCTGCTGCATAGCAACAGCAAACAATTTAGGAATTGCATCCAAGTGCAGCCTCCTACAAGTACAGATTTGCATTTCCCACACTTTATTATTGAATTATTTTCAAAACACAAAAAACACAATTTTGTTCTACAGTGTATCAAGTAAATTTGTGTAAATGTGCACCAATGCTCAGGTGTTGGTGCCAAATGTAAATTCAGTCCATAATCAGTTAATCAATCAATACAGCCATTTTTTTTAAATTAATTAAATGAGAAATTCTCTCGTTATTATTTTACCTTTCAGTGCATAAGTAAGATAAATTTATTTTTAGTTGACCTAAATGATTGACAGTTCAATTTACAGTTATTTTTAAATGTCAACCATGAGCGATGTTCTCGTATTTATTAAGAATCACTTCAACTAGCAGCGGTGACCATTATCCGACCATTACACAACATAAACAAATGGATGTTTATGTGTTCCTATTCTTGAACCGCTGTTTAGGTTAAGATGCACAACAGTACGTATCATATTAGTACGGGGCGCTGTTTGGCATATAAAATAAATGTGGACAACATGCAGTATTCGACGAAAATTAAAAAAACGAAATATCTTTAAAAATTTAAGTACATCTTCCGTAGAATATTTCAATCATATTTAATTACTAAGGTTAAGTTATGATGCCAGGGGAAAACGCAAACGAGGGCTCTGCTCGCTTGACGGTAAATTTGCATGTGAAAGCAACAACAAAGTTATCGAGAAATATTCGCCGCCAACGACTATACATAGCTATAATTCATAACACTAGTATATCTCACTATATTCAATTCCGTCAAATATCGTTTCTGGTATTAGGCAAGTTTCATTAAACTGCGATCATACAGAAGAAATTTTGTTCTTGAATTTTGCAAATTGCCTCTTGATATTGGCCGTCGTATTCACATACGACAATTTCATTGCTTGCAATTATTAAATTTTTGGTCTACAGTCAACAACAAGATTGAGAAAAACGAGAATACGAAGGGTGTTGATAGAACACGCGCATCACAAATAACGAGTTGAAGCAACAAATAAAATGTTTCCCTGTATGGGCGCGGTCTTACTAATACTCATTCCAGTGCTGACAATATGTGTTTTTTTATGCCTGCTGCTTCATCTATTGACCACTTGCTGGCGAATCAAAGACGCCTAATAGAGCACTAACTGAGTTTATAAAATTTTGCTGAGGTTATGTTTCCACAAATCATGCCAAAGCGAATACTTTCACATTCTTCCGCTTACTCACACTTATAACTATATATATATAATTGGTGTTTCTTTCTGGGTGTTTGGCCGAGCTCCTCCTCCTATTTGTGGTGTGCGTCTTGATGTTATTCCACAAATAGAGAGACCTACAGTTTCAAACCGACTCCGAGCGGCAGATATTTTTTTATTTTTTATTTTTGTTTTTATGAGGAGCTTTTTCTTGGCAGAAATACACTCGGAGGTTTGCCATTGCCTGCCGAAGAGCGACCACTATTAAAAAACACTTTTTCTTCATATTGGTGTTTCACCGAAACTCGAACCTAAATTCTTTACATTATTATGTAGCAATTGAACAACTGGGCCTTTTTATTTTCATCGGTCTTCTACCGAGCTTCCGAACTTTGGGCTTAACTCCGTTTCTATTTAGATCATATTAGATGAAACATAATAATTTTACCTTATTTTCGTATTTTTATTTTGTAAGCTCAAAGTCGGATTAACAATACAACAACGATTAATTGCTTTTATTTATTTGTTTTATTTTTATGTCGATGGTTCCACCTCAATAGTCAGGAGCTCTTGGTTGTAGGTGATCGAGGACTAAATATTTGAAGGCAACTAATAGTTTAAGGGGTTATATACCTTGTGGTCCGGTGAAATTAGCGAAAGTTGGGTTTTTTTTAAAGATATGTAGCAATAATTTCATTGTATAAAAGTTTTTATTATTGGATATTACAATGTTTAAAGAAAAAAAAAGGCTTTGTTTGTGTAAAAATATTTAAAAATGGCGGAGTTATGGCGTTTTCCCCCAAGACCCTTTTTTTGGAAGAGGCTTGCGGTGGACGCGATTCAAGTCCACCAAGTCAACTGAAATCAAAAAATCGAAAAGATTTCATTAGTATAGGGTTATATCTTCTTAGTGAACGATCAATATATTAAATATTTTGATTTTTGTGAAAATAGGAACATGTTTTTAAAAAACTCCACTTCTACAGTCCTAAAAAATTGGCATTAAAAAATTCATATCAGCAAAATAAAAATTTATACATAAAAAGTTTATCGTTCACTAAGAGGCGACATCAATTACGAACAATTTAAAAAAAAAATTATCTATAAAAATCGGTTGAATACTTTTTTTGCAATCGCGTCCACCGCAAAAGCATTTTTGGAAAAACACGTTTTTGAGATAATCGCGTTTAAAGTTTCAAGCGCCGCATGAGGCCGTACGCTCAGGACGTGACGACGCACAATTTAAAACGCTGTAACTTTCGATCTATTGCTCAGATCTCTATGAAATTTTTGGAAAATGTTCTCAAGGGATTGTACTTTACGATAAAGAAATAAAATTTATTTTGATTTTTTTGAAAAACACAAGGTATATAACCCCTTAAATACGTTTTTCGTTATTTAAAGATATTCAAAATAAAGTTTCAATACAATATTCTTTAAAAAATGGTTGTAAAATGCTAACAGCATCAATTCGACCTAAAATTATTCTTCCTCCAAAAATGCAATTAAAAATTGAAAGGCTTTTTTAGTAGATTAGAATGAGTTTTGGTAGGTTTTGACAATAAAAAAATTAAATGGCTCAATATGATCTGCTCTTATGCACAACTTATGTACTTCCTTACAAATGGACTCGCTTAAGTCCGAGGTGAGTTCAAAAAATAAGTTGCCTTCGTGGACAACGTAAGTTCGATATTTTTGTTTTTTCTTTCGTGTCGGTAGAAATGTCCTGAACATATACGAGCACTTATAGTTTCAAATGGCATATTTACTTTGTTTTTGCCATGTTCCGGTGTATTCAGCTAATTTTGGCTATCGAAAACGGTTAAATAAAGCTGAATATTTCGGCCAAAAATAACTTCGTAAGTTTCCTTCAATCACCGTAATCAACGTACATGGACCTCTCGTGACTGTTTATTGTTCCCAAAACAGAAACTACCTGCGAAAAAACGGAGTTTTGCTCAAATTTCCTCATCGTAGGAAAAGTTCACGCCATAACAACATAACAGCACTTTCAGGTCAATGTTGGTTCGAGAACAAGCGTTGGCACGAGTGTATCTGAATTTAGAGAGGCATTACATTGAAGGAGACATATTTTTTGAACACACCTTGTATGTACTCATATAAGTATGTGCTTTCTGCCACTGAGCTTTCATTGTATACACACATAATAAAGTTTAAATGAACGCCAAAGTCATAGCAGGTCTTCATTCATTAGTTTCTACCTGTGTGTATATATTCCATTTAATGGCATTCCTTTGCTAAACGTGCTTTTTGTCGCTTTTCTTTTTTCCACTACACTCTCTATTAATAGCTTTTTATTTTCAAAGTCATTTTGGTGCTGTTTTATCTTTTAATTAAAATGAACAGCCTCTCGCTGGAAATATAGACGTATACCTTTACATACGCACGAATGTATAAACCAATATTTAAATTTCATCGTACAGTGAATGACCAAATTATACTCATGGAAACAAATATTTATTCAGTTGATATTTACAGATCCAGAAGGTTGGCTGTACCACGCTATAAAAATGTTTAGTAATAATTCTTTTTTATTAGTACTCAGTAGTAGTTTTCTCTTTGGTATTTTTTTAGCCAGGCCATTCTCTTTTGGATGAATGTCTTGCAAATTTCCAGATTAATTCAAGAGGTTGTTTTATTGGCTTTCTAAAATTTCATATTTTTTTTTTATGATACGCCGTCGAGTCCCGCACAAATGTATAGGTGCCGTCTGGACACCATTCCATCATATTTGGAAGCCGTCGAGTTCCCAAAACTCGTCAGTCATAGTGTCTTCAGCCAAATCAAGTCGACCGTTCCTCGGCGAGCTAATCTGAGTAATGCCGTATCATAATGAAGAGAGGTCGTTTCACTCTTCCCACAACGGAATTTTCATTAAATTTTTCAGGAGAGACGAACTATTTTATCCATAGAAATAGCAAGATGTTTACAGTTTTGTGTATAAAACAAAAATTATTAGGCAAATTTTCAAGCTGTATAGCTCAAATAAAAAAAAAGTATAAGGAGCATTTTAAATAAGATTTACAAATATTGACAATTATTTTAGATGATGTCAGATATAGATTTTGTTATAATATTTAACTTAAAACGAGGCTTGTAAAATTTGAGATGGTATACAACGAAAAACATTACTGTTATAAATATTTGATGACATACTGCTTTTTTTTATTTTCGATAATTTATCATAAAAACTATAATATGAGATGACAGGGAGCCCATTTTCTTTTAAATTTTTTTCCACTGTGTAATCATCCTGGCGTATCTTAATACACGAATTATGGTAGAAACAGATCAAAAGTATCATCATTTCATAATTGTGGACATGCCTTTCAACACATATATTTAACTTGACCCAGTCCACTGTCTTCCAAGGTATATACATTTTTGCAAATACCAGTTATTTAGTGGCGGCCACCGTAGCCGAATGCGTTGGTGCGTGATTGGAAGCCCCGGCATGAAACATCGCATGATAGAAAAAAAATTCCGGTCGCCTTTCGGCAGGCAATGGTAAGCCTCCGTGTGTATTTCTGCCATTAAAAAGGTCCTCATAAAAAACCGTTTACCATTCGGAGTCGGCTTAAAATTGTTGGATCCTTCATTTGTGGAACAACATTAAGACGCACACTACACATAAGAGGAGAAGCTTAGCCAAACACTCAAAAAGGATGTGAGCGCCAAAGGGGCTACAATCTTTCGTCAACAAATGCCTTAGCATCATCTGCAGAGTATGATGCGCTGTGGAGATAACGAATGAGGAACCCATCCTATGGCAAATCAAACCCAAAAAGTGACGATGTCACTCGCTTATAAAACCACCAGATAGCATCAAGAGAATGACACTGGACTGGAACCCGCAAGGGAGCAGAGGTCGGCCAAAGAATACTTGGAGAAGGGAAATTTATAAATCGTTATTTAGTGTACATTACAGTCTTTTTCAGAGGTCAACAATGGTCCGAATTGGCAATGATAATTTGTACTTGTATAATACCTTCTTGAGACGTTAAACTGCGAAATACATTTACAATTATTCATATGATTTAGAAGTGTTTTTATTTTGACTTTTTCCTAGGGAAGTGCCTGAAAACTTTTCCTTGCCTACATTACCAACAAAAATATAAAAAAGTCATGAAACGATACAAAACAATCATCTAATATCTATTATATCCAATTTAAATTAAGTAATAAAACTCATCTCAAACCAACAGTTTTTGCAATAAAAAATACGATACCCTTCTCAATACCACAATCTTACTCTATAATAATTTAGCCACCAACTGTGTGCTGCACTTGTACCCGTAATTAAAAGGATATCTGGATCTGCATGTTCGCCAGTTGTACACCCGCAAAACCTAAAGACTTTTGGTGCATATGTTAAGTTTTCGGCATGCACACATACGTCTGAATGTACCTAGTGCTAGTTATATACATATGTACATACTTGATTTAGAAATATTTGTGCAAGGGGTGCCAGCAACTACATTGCGGCTACAATTAGAATTCATTTAAATTTCAATTTTTACCCCCATTAGAATTGAAGGAACTTTCAAGCATGCACACATTCGTTCGTACCTACATATTATGAAAATTTTTACATGCCATGAAGTTTGCGTTTAATTTGTGAGCGTTTGTGAACAAAAGTGAGATCGAAAAAAAGTATTTTATTTTATTTCATACTAACTGATGTTTGCGGTATCGCTTGCATTCGAAGTGATATGCTTAATTTATTTAAATTTTTGGAAGGGAAAAGCAAATAACTTCTGTTATTACAGATGGCTCAAAATTAATCATCCCATGAGAAGATTTATAATTTTTGCATATGGCGTCGTGAACTAGACAGCTGTAGTGTACAAGCAGATAGGAAGTAAAGCTCGTAAAGGTCAAAATAAATCGCCAACACTCAAATCATTTTTTTTTATTTAATAAGAAAACAAAATTGGAGAATTAATTTTGTACCGCCTTGTACGACCCATAGGTTTTCCAACACTTTAAAAAATTAAAAAATCGGGGATCAGTTTTTAAGTGACGCTCTTTCGAAGAAATGATCTTCGTTTTTATATTACATATATCCGCTAGATTAGAGTGGCAAGTTGCTAAGTTCTTTTGTTTTCAATCTAGAGGCCAGGAAGTGAAAAATTGCATACTTATTTTATTTCTAACCTGTTCTTTTCACTGATAAGCAACTTTGCTAAACACAAAATACTCACCAAAAATGTGATAAGTCCTAAAGAATGGAAC
The DNA here is from genome assembly GCA_037575425.1 of Anastrepha fraterculus. Classification (NCBI taxonomy): domain Eukaryota; kingdom Metazoa; phylum Arthropoda; class Insecta; order Diptera; family Tephritidae; genus Anastrepha; species Anastrepha fraterculus. The sequence continues at coordinate 82,138 of JAYXIM010022481.1, forward strand.
AACTTATCGTCATTGTAGTGGAAGTTAATTCGTATGGAGTAGTTTAAGCTTGAAGTTTGCTAAATTTAGCATTAGAAGTATTAAGAAGCATCTTAAGTGGTTGCGTAACAGTGCGTTGAAGTCGGCAATTATCAGCACTACACCAGGGCCGACGTCTGCAACTCCCGAAAATAAAGTTCACGTTTGCCCAATTCTATTTTGAATTTGCCTTAGCCCGGAATTTGAAGCATTCTACCAGAAAACGACCTAGAATCGCGTATTTGGATACATTAACACCAATTTTCAATAAAACTGCTTCAGCTTCATGGAGCGATAAGTTCGGCTTTCTCACAAACAAATCAATGATCTCCTTATCTTGCTTTGGAGAGGTACTTTTTTTGCGCCTTGATTGGGGAAGTCGTCAACATTTTTAATCTCGCCATACCATTGCACTCAATTATTTATGAACGTTTTCGACTTCTTCAAATATTTTGCTGCAGATGCCATTAAATTTGTGGACCATAGGAATACTGCTTAAATCGTTCTTCATACGCGGAACTCATTTTGTGCTATAAACTTCTAACTTTCTAAATTTCTCACAAAACTAACGAATTTCACTACACGTACTGCAAAAGCAGCGTACTGAAACTTAAAATTTGAATTTTGCAGTTGTGCTTTTATTAGACAGCCTCTACATACAAACAGGTAGGTACCTAAATTCAAAACCAGTCTCAATCCTTTTTTTTCTTTTTTAGCTGTTTGTCTTTGCCCAGGAAAACATAGGAAATTCAGAAAATATCGAGTGGTTTATACATTTTGTATGACAAATTTCATTTTCATCCGATTGAAACGAAATTTGAAAGAATTATTTTGCTATGCTCTGAACGGGCTTCGCGTTTAGTTTTAATCGCTAGATGGCGTTGGAGCTGAATTATTTGTTAAAAAAAATATATGTACGTCGTGTTCGTGTTTTGGAAAACCGTCTTCTTTACTTATTTGGTTACAACCAAACCGAGTTGATTCGTTCATTTCAAGTCTAAAACATAGTTTTAGTTTTTACAGATCACTTAGAGCCGGCCGGCCGCCGTAGCCGAATAGGTTGGTGCGTTACTACCATTCGGAATTCATAGAGACAATGTAGGTTCGAAACTCGGTGAAACACCAAAATTAAGAGAAAACAAAGCTTTTTCTAATAGCGGTCGCCCCTTAGCAGGCAATGGCAAACCTCTGAGTGTATTTCTGCCATGAAAAATCTCCTCATAAAAATATCTGCCGTTCAGAGTCGGCTTGAAACTGTAGGTCCCTCCATTTGTGGAACAACATCAAGACGCACACCACAAATAGGAGAAGGAGCTCGCCCAAACACCCAAAAAAGCTGAATGCGCCAATTATATATATGTATATGGCAACTTGCAAATTAAGGTAAAATATAATATTCTCTAGGAAGCCCTTAGGTTATGGCCACAAATAGATAAGAAAAGGTCAGACGAATTGCTCAACCTCTAAAGAGAGAACAACTCGAAGGTCTTGGCTTGTGTCACCGGTCATTGGCTTTTAAGTAGGCACTCTTCTAGGCTAAGAGTATTTTCTCATGAATACTGCATCCCGTGTTACACAATAGCATCATAACGGACTTATATGCTCTAAGTTAGTTGGCTACTCCAAGCCGAGCGCCACCACAGGTAGGGTTACAAATTAAATTCATTTTTTGGCACTGAAAAGTCAAGCTCTTTGAATTCCGTGCTTTAAATACGACCGAATTCAAAAAGTGTTTGATTCTTTTTATATCGATTTTGGACAGGACGAAGTTTGTCGTTTCTGTTGATATAATAGTAAATACCTAAAATATATTAATGAACGAGTGCATATAATCTGTGCTGATTTTTTCAAGATATATTTCAATTTACTAACATAAAAAATATTAAATACTAATATGAAAATTTTTTCTACTTTCAGGTATGTTGATGTTTAAGTATATATCTATTTAAGCTGTAAGTCAAATTGATATATTTTTCTACGGATTTTTAAATTTATAAATATTATACAAATATTCGAAATGAACGTCAAAACACTTAGAAGAAATTAAGTATTCGAAATAGATCGATAAATATTGAAAACGTTTTGTGAGAGCACACCGCAACAGCTGTCCTTGGCAATTTAACGAAGCAAAAATATTAACAATGAAACAAACAAATATACATACACTAAATGAATGATTCACATTAAAGATGGGGCACCGATTGCGAATTTTCTATAGACCCACTTAGAAATACATATTTACATATTTGCATATAGAAAAATACTGATAAATAAAATAAAAATAATGAACTTTTATTCTGCTCCCTATTAACATACACATCAAAGTACATATGTATGTATGAATATTTGCATATTTATATATAAGTATACAATTATATATTAGCTACATTTTATATTTCGGCTCATGAACGTCTGCCGGTAAACAAAAATCAATTTAATGACGGTAAGCCATCAAAATATTGGGCTTTTGTTCTACAAAACAAAAGTCAACAATAGCAACACTTATGCTTGCACGCATACAGACATGCATGCACACATATTTACGTACCTATATGAACTAAAAAAAGTACGGTAAACTTGTCAATTTCTGACAGCTACGGAAATAAACGAAATTGCAAAAGAGTACGAAAATTAGCAAATTTTCTTTAAGTAGTATGAAAAAAATTGCATGCGAGAAAATTTAACAAGAAATGCCCAGCATGTATTTCTTGAACTTTTCAACACAAAGCAAATTTTTTTTGTTTAATTGGCTATATTTTCACATATTTGCTATTGTTTTCTTTATTAATGTACATGTGTGCGATCTTACTGCATAGGCATGGAAGTGTGTGAGAGTATACGTGCAGTTCGCCGTTTGTACGCCGCTGAAAAAAGCCAACTATATTTGCTATTTTCGCTTTGACAGCCATGTGTGCAAAAGAGCAGGCAAATAAATTAGTTATAAATAATTTCTGGCAAAAATTCAGAAATTTTCCCAACGATCTCCAAGTATAGCGCTTTGGCAGCAAGCCAACAACGCGTTGTTGAGACTTTTCACTTTTGGACGAAGCTGCGCAGTTGCTACAAAAGCAGATGTGTGTGGATAAGTAAAAGAGGGTAGCGGGCGGTAGAATGAGCGGGGATGAAGGAGAAAAGGAAAGTTAAAAGAAGAAATGGAAAAGTGGAAAAATAGTCGATGGAAGAAAGAAAAAAAATACTGTAGAACATCAAGCAAAGACATAATAATGTAAGAGACTACAAATGAGAAGAGTGATCGTGATTTTGCCACTCTTTATGTTTGTATGGAAAAAACTTGATTTTAGTTTTTTTTAATTTTTGCTTTAGTAGAATTGTGCGTGCCTTGAGTTTTCACACTTTCTGCGCTCTTTCAACAGTTTTTCTCACTCTTCAAATTATAATACATGCATAAGTTAACTTAACTTGAATACACATTAATACGAGTATACATATATGCATATTTTGCATTTGTATGCGAGTGTTTTTTAAACTTTATTTCACTTTTATTTGAAAATTTAAAAATAGACACCTGTAAATGCTTGTCAGCGTTCATTTCAATGTATTTGTAGGCAGGCGGAGGCGCCGCGACAAAACATAATTTTTGTAATGCATAAATATAAACAAAAGGTGAAGGACGTTGAAAAGGAATATTTTTTTTTTGACAAAATATTTTATGCATTTGCATACATATGTACGTGTGTATGTTCATATATGTATAAATAAACACTTTGGCACAAAATTCAAAGAACAAAACACAATTCAAAATAAGCCAGAGATTTTAATCGAGACATACGGGTGTAAAGAAATAAAAAGTTATTACATGCAATAAATTGTATTTATTTTTCTATGCAAATATTTTTGCTTGTAAATGTAGATAATAATTTTATTTCACTCTTAAAATAATGTTGTCATTACTTACACTTACTTGGAGAATAATATTTCAACCACGCGAAAATTTCATAAATTAAAAAAAAAATATCAATTTTCTGCCCTTAACGCAGACTAACCAATATAACTCTTTTTCTTTAAAATGTAGTAAAAGCCAGCAAGCAGTTGTAAATTAATTAATTTTTTTCTTACTTATTTTTTATTTCTTATTAGCATTTCTCACTAATGGCCTTTGTACGTGCCCACATACAGTTACATACATACGTACTTACGCACATACCTACATTACGAAACATATTTTCGGCTATGCTACATAATATATAAAGTTGCCGACATAAACATCCGGACAGGTTTAGATTTAGCACGCAGGCTAATTTTTTAAATGATAAAATGGAGAGACTTACTATCCTATGCCACTTTTTAATATCAGATTGTTTTCGTGAGAGGTTTTTTTATGGTAGAAATTCACTCGAAATTATTATTACCTGCCAAGAGCAATAGCTGATAGCAACACTCTTTCAATAGTTCAATTTTTGCTCCAATGGCTTCTTCAATGCTCCCTATTTCGCAATGGGTGCACCGCCAGTGGTAATCACTAAAAATGCACTTGGGTAGTTCGGCCGCGGGAAACTGAAAACTGAAACTCTATGAGTGTGTAAAAAACTACGAGAAAAGTATTCATAGAATACAGCCGCACTGAACACTAAATTCGCAAGCAAATTCTAGATATTAATTTAACCCAAACTTTATCAGCAATGCAAGTGCACGAAACTAGATTAATTGGAGCAAAGAATACCACAATTGAAAAAAATTCATTTTCTCAGTCTATACCAAATTAACTCTTTTGATTCTGACCAGATTGCAGAAATGAAATCTCTCGGCCTAACATGGAACGAATTGAGATCGCTAGCACATAATCGTGTTCGTTGGCGAAGAGGAGTAGCTGACGCCCTATGCCCGAGATAGGAATTGAAGCAACCTGCGCATATGAATACATTGATTCTGATTCTAGTTGATAAAAGTTCTGCGAAAAAAAAGCCTGTGTTAATACTAAATTGAAAGCACAAATAAAAGCTAGCCTTTAACTCATGAAGAGGAATTAACGCTCTTATGTCAGTATATTTTTGCGTCCAATGAAAATTATGCGAAATAAATTCAAATTCTCATTTTTAATACTTTTTTTATATTGCTATTAACTACAAAGAAAGGGTCGCATGGGAAGTGCTATGCAGCAAAAACTAAAACTCATAAGTGTTTGGATATTTGTGTACGCAACTGTACAAATGCATATACATACACACATGCATACCTCGAGTGTATATTTAATTTGACAAGGACGCGCCTTTGGCATAGAACTTGATTGAAATGTGTTGTCGCAGTTCGATACGTAATAGAGAGTCAACGGAAAATAAAATTACAACAATACATTACTAAGAAAACAATTTCAAAACAAATTAGAAAAGAACGCAATGCGTTTATGTTTTGCCCATCACATATTTGCCTACTCATTTCAAAAAATATCATATTTATTTGTTTCTCTTTTCAGTCCGTCTGCGTTCATTTCTTAAGCTATTTAGTTTTGTCATGATTCATTAATTCCTAAGGTCTAATCTTGAAAAATACACAAAATTTATGCTGTACGCTGGATTCATGTGCTTCCCTTTTAATATGAGTAAATACAATTTATGACACGACCGTCGAACCTTGTAATGGTTTCTTAGAGATTTTGTAAAGTGAACTTCTTGGCGTTCATTCTTTTACAGAATTACTTGTTTTTATCAACCAAAATAACAGTGTTTTTCATTACATAACGCTTTTACGTACCCACACCTTTGCGCTAGATGAGGTTGCCACTTAGCTTAAAACACGGCAATTTATTGCACCATTGCAATAGATTCATCTATGATCATCTGCGTGGGTAATTGCGCTTAGCAGAGCTCTAGCTAGCGGAATACTTATCGGTGGTCCAAATAATCATTATCTTTGCACAGCTTTTGAATATTGAAAGCCTTGATTGGCAAGAAGCACTTAACCAATTCGCCTATGTCTTCTCTTCTACCGTCCAAAACAACATTGGCATGCCCCACACGAAAAACATTTTAAGACCCACTAAATTTCTTATACTTTTACTATCAGTTTAGTGCTAAAAATCTAAATTTTTAATATTTAAACTTTTAATCGTAAATGTTTCAAAAATATCTACAATTAAGCACATTTTTCACGAAACTTAAATTAATTATTAAGAAAAGTAAAATCTATAGAAGGAAAAAAGTTTAAGGTCACTGTTATTATGTTTAAAATAAGCAACTAGAATTCTCGGGGTTAGTGAATAATTTGGAGCTTAGTAATTTGTATTGGATCCGCCCATAAATATAATTTTTTTAAGTCGTCGAGACAACGATTTTTAAATTTTTTTATAATATTTGGATACATTTTTTACCATTCGATCTTATTCGCACTTCTAAAGCTTTTAGTGCTATCAAACTGTCTGGAATTTTTTAAAACCGATTGATATTTTTCGATTTGGTTAAGGTCAGAGCTGCAGGCAGACCATTCTACAATTTGTATCTTTTCGTTGTCAAAAAATGCTTTTGTTGCTTTGGAAACATGAACGGTTGCGTTGGTATGCTGTAAAATCCACTCCTCATCGAAATTATCACCAAAAAAAGCAATAAGTACTTCATCGAGAAGTTCTATTTGCTTGACACTATTCGTTTTGGTGGATATGAAACATATACATTTGTACGCGTTTTGACTATGCCATTACTTACTGTCCAAACCATGACAAAAGCCCCTCCGAAAGTACGAGCCATTCTGTTCTTCTTTTTCTTCCATTTATTACACCAATACATTTGAGAACCATCTGATCCGTTTAGACTTAATTTTTTTTTCATCGGAAAAAATTACCCCTTCCCATCCATTTCCCCAACCCAGGTACTTCTGCAAATGTCAATCTGGCCTGTTGGTGTCGTCTGGTTACCTTAGGTTAAGGTACTCGTTTCACATATTCTAGACTAGAACCCGCTTGCAAAATATCTTTTGCACCACGGGTAAAAAATTCCAAATTAAGAATTTTTTTGAACATCTCTAGAGCTAAGTTTTGGTTTTCTACCTGTTATCTTGGTATGTACATACATTTTTTTTTTTTCAAAGTAATGAAAAATCCCCGCTTTGCTTCCTTTTAATTTTGAAGCAATCTCTTCATGAACAAATTTGTCCCAGCTCAAATACAAACATATTTTGCCCACGCGGAATATTTTGTTTCTATAAAAGATAATAATTTTAACGTAATAAGTTACAATGCTTCTAAATTAAAAGCAAACGCTTTGGTCTTATAATTTTTTCGTTTTGCACAGAACAAGAATTTGCGCGTTTCTAAAATACCAGCAATAAATGCGGAACAATTCCCATAACGAGATACCGTTTTAAACGTACAATCATTTTTTATTGCTTTAATAGATATCATCATAATCACCTTGGGCTTATACTTTTTTCGTGGGGTGTATATAAGTGAACCATAAAACAATTCCATCGATCACTAGTTACTGACGTACCGGGTGTTGCCATCAACTCCATCAAATTTGCAAGAGCTTCTCTGAATAGCGAAATTTAGATTCTTCCAAGTTCCAAAATTTTTACTCAAAATACGGCTCTCAACAAATTATATATTATATATGTGAAAAATCAGAAGATATCAATGTATGTACACCATGAGTATGTCTATAGGTAAAATCCGCCAAAGATATCGAGATTAAAGATAACCGAGACATCAATGATAAAGATGGATCAGCCACATTTGCTACATCAGCAATATTCTCCACAGAACGTTTAGTTCTTGGACTGCCAGTTCTTTTTCTATCCTTACAGAACCAGTTTCTTGATATTTTTTCACCAACCTTTGAATTTTTTACTAATTCAAACGAAAAATTATGAACTTTGCGATAAGTTGTTCTTAAAAATCGACCATTTTCATAATAAGTTTAAATAATTTTAACGCATTGTACTATCGTGTAAAATTTGACATCTGTCTAATTGATAAATGCCAAAGATGGCATAAAAACAGGTACCGTCTAGGTAGGCCACAGGTTCCTATGCCACACTGTTACTTACTAACTTACTTGTATTAGCTTTTATATATTCTAAAGATCATATTCAGGCAACTTTCCATTAATAAATATAAGGACTAAAATATTCTGTAAATAGTTACTGAGTTACTGTTTGCACTCCATAGCTTGCACGGATTTAAATAATCTATATATATCCATTCTAGACTTAAGGGTCAAATGTGTCTGTGTACGTACAAGCATAACTGTATGCGCCAGCTGTTTACATATGTTCATATTTGCAGAGATTTGCTGACTTTCCAAATTATCATAGCTAAGCCACTTCCATTGAATCTATTGCGGTTAACTAGCCTCATCAAATTCAATTTCACATACACTAATCATAATCATGAATTTTCGGCGATGTGGGGTAGAAAAGGGCATGAGTATATTACTGCTACCAGCAAATTGCCACACATCTGTTGACAACAAAGGCAAGCTATAAAAAATAATCTTAACAAATTAATTTCCTTAAATACGTGAAAGCAGTTAATGCAACGGGAAGAAGGGAAAATTAAGCCAGATAGGACAAATGCCGAAGCAGACAATATTTATGTATTATAAACAGCTACACACATACGCGTAATACTTGTACTGCTATGGGAGTTTAACGCAAGCTGGGGGATATATTAAATGTAAGAATAGATAAGTTAGGCTAATGTTGTGCGGAAACTTTTTAGCACACTTGGACGATACCAGCACATAGATAAGAATTATTGCCGGACACGAAAAGAAAAGGCCAAATGAAATGGGGGAAAATGGGCAAATATTTTAATGAACAAAATAAACTAAGCAAAATATTGCAGAAGAAATAATTACATGTTATAATCTAAATTAATATAAGCACTTTTGTTTTAGGTTGTAGAGGTAGTAGTCAAAAAGCCCGCCCGATTACAAGACCGAACTATTTTGCCCAAAAATTCTACCAAAAATTACTTTTATTAAGATCCGATACGAAACAGGGTCGAGAAAGTATTCAGAGTCAACTTTACATAATATCGGGATAAGTGTACTCGTATTATAATTTATCAATACACGCAGGCGGGATTTTCTGAAAAGCAATGTTATTACATAGCAGCTTGAACGACATGCCGTGTCAATAAAAAAAAATCAAATAAAAAATCAGCGCGAAATTTCAACAGAAATTTAATTTTTATTTTATTTTTAATTTATTTTTTTATATTGTACCGAAATTTAAACTATATATTAGACCGGGTCGATTGCCCTACAAAAAATTAATTTCGAAAATAATTTTCCAACAGGATTTCGGTACCAAAATGTTGTTTGATCCTTCTAAAACCCTGGAAAGGATTTTTTTATAACAACTTTATTATTTATTAGCCGATTTTCAAAAGCAATACGCCATTATTCTGGTCTTGAAAAGTTAAATATGTATATCGTTCTTATGTATTTTTGAGCGCTCAAGTAGTTCTCAAAGTTGGGTCAGTTGCGCAGAATTGTACCCCTTAAGGTATCCTTTTTGCTTATGTTTTGTTTATATACATTTTTGTTTACGAATTTAGCAACACAGTGTAAAAGCAAACTTTTAATGAATTTTAAAGTAGTTAAGATCGATCCATTTGTGGAACAACATCAAGGCGCACACCACAAATACGAGGAGGAGCTCGGCCAAACACCCAAAACGGGTGTACGCGCCAATTATATATATGTATATATATATGTATATAAATATATAAGATCGATGAAAACTTTGTTGATGTGCCGAAATATTCTCAACATAAGCTTGAAATAAATGGATGAGCACTTGCAACTTTTTCTTCGACTTAGTCTAACTACATACCTAAAGAAAAAAAATCTTTTTTTTTTTAATTTTGTACAAAGTTTCACGAACTATATTTTTTGTAAATATTTTAAAAAATTAAAATAACTACATACTCGATACTTAGCAATATGCCACGCTACTAAGGATTGAGTAAGGCTAATGCAATCCTAAGGATTTTGTGCGTTTCCCTCGGTGTCAAAGTCATCGCAGTTCTGTCTTTGTACTTCTTACCATAGAAGACACCTTGTTTCACGTAAAAATTCACGACGTATGGACTTCAGCGAATCGTGTTTGGCAATTTGGCAATTTGAAAGTCCTTTTGAGGTCAAGATATCGATTTGTTCTCTCTTACGGTCTGTTAAATCTTCCTGTTTTCCCATTTTATTGGAATTAAGAAGCTTTCGAGCAAACGCAATGAATGCTTAAAAAACGATCCCTTTTCGTAGCTTTGGTGGCGCAAATAATGAAAGCAAACTGTGTGCCTCTATTCAAATGAATACACAATATTACAACTGCTGAAGTTTTACCTCGGCAAAATACGGTTAGATGCAATAATATTTTGATGTGTGTTTATTTTCGAGCAAAGTACAGTCTTCACTTGAATTATCAGAAAACCTAGGACTACTATATCAAATACGATTGCTTTAATTCCCATTTTCTTCCATAAAATTATTATCTCTAAACAAGTGAGCCAAACTATAAAAATCCCCAGTAGTTCGGAATTTTGATTTTAACTAATTATTAAATAAATAGCAAAATATGCTTATGTAACTAAAAACTTGGCTAATGCAATACAATGTACAGGGTCAACGATATGAAGTGTTATCTATTCAAAACACCATAACTTTTTTGTGTGAAATTAGTTTTTATTGATTTCAAAGGCAAAATTGTTCAAAAATGATTACAATTTTAACATATATTCACTTAAGCTCGATATGACCGCCTTTTGCCTTGACTATAGCCTTCAAACGGTCAAAAAATTAGTTGCATGCTGCACGAATGTGATCTTGAGGTATTTTGGCCCATTCTCGTATAATCGCTTTTTTCAGCGCATCCATACTGGCATATTTTTTAGTCCTCCCCTTGTTCTCCAAAATGGACCAGAAGGAATGGTCCATCGAATTTGCATCTGGCGAAGTCGAAACCATTGTGTGGACAAAAAGAAGTGTGGAACATGTTTTTTTAACCATTCTTGGTTCACACGAGCTTTATGAGACGGTGCCTCCTGAGACGAGTCCTGTTGGAGCGTCCATGGTCTGCGACCGAAATGTTTGCGTGTCCACGGCTCTAAAGCAGCTTCTAAAACCTTTTCCCGATAATAAGTCGCATTCACTTTGACACCAGGCTCGATAAAAACTATTGGAGAGCGTCCATCAGCGGTCACTGCGGCCCAAACTATTACTTGCGATGGGAAATTGCGGGGAGTGGCCATACGTAGGCTCAAATTCTCGTATGAGCGTTCGGTCAAGTACACACGATCGTTTTGAATGTTTATGAACTGCTCAATTGGGAAATTTTTTTTATCAGAAAACACAATGTTAGGAAATTCGCAACGTTCGTGCAAGCGCAACAACTCCTTTGCTCTTTCGCACCAAACTTTTTTTTGCTGGGGTGAAAGATCGTGTGCTTTTTGGAACTTGTAAGCCTTGACCTTGAGCTCATTTTTCAATATGTGTCGAATGCTGTCTTGCGATATTTTCAGTTCTTTGACCATTTTTCTTCCACTTTGACGCGGATTTCGTTCAAATCGAGCCTTCACTTTCCGAACTATTTCTGGCGTTGTTGCGGTTTTTTTGGTCCATCTCCATAGCGTTTTGCAATGCTGCCAGTACCATTGTAACGTTTTATAGTGCGATACACAAAAATTTTATTCACTTTGAGGTGACTGAGCTCACAAGCAATGGCTGGTTGTGATTTTCCAGCCAAATATAACGCAATCACACTATTACGTTTGAATTCCATTACAGAAAAAAAAATTTAACAAAACTGAGGCGCAAATGCTTTCGATGGTTCATAAACAATATATTGAACTGTCATTAGAACAATTTTGACGTTGATGTCATGAGCTGTTTTACAGATACAAGCAGTGTGAAGTTGGTAACACTTCATATCGTTCACTCTGTAATTATAAACTCGCAAAAATATATTAAAACTAGAATTGCTCCTCAACCATTCCTGCTAACATATAGACGCTAGACAGCGTCTAAGAACCGAGAGCATTACTATATATCATGCTTCCACATCGTTATCGTTAGTGTAAATACACGAAGGCAAACTATTATATTATTTCGAGCATCACTTTTGACCAATGGTTGTGTCTTTAACTATTTTTTCTCGTGCTAAGTATGAAGAAAATATGTTTGAACCCCAGAACACCCCGTGGTTGCACGCAAGAGATACATACATACGTATGTATATACAAAATATATTCACTATAACCGACCAATTTCCTTACTTTTGTTTCCAATTTTGGGTATTACGTTTGAAGCGGATGGCTTTGATTTATATAAAATTAGGCTGTCAATCATTTCAACGCGTTCCACTGCTTGAAACCTTTGACAGCAAAAGCGGCAACTCAGCTAATAGGAACAAAACTCGAGAAAACATGAAAACAATTTGCGATAGAACAATAAAAACTGTCAGCACCTAAGAGTTCTTCAAGAAGGGCATTATTTGCTTCCCGAGAAACATACATACATATAACTTACATAAATGTTACACTTGTATGAGTTATTGATATATTTTATAAGTTTACTCTAAGCGCACTTCATTGTTACTTGCTTATGTATGTAGGTACATACATATGTATGTATTTTTCTCACTGTTGTGCCTTGCAATTTATTGTTTGGTTTTGTTGATTTCTTGTTTCTTTTAATTAATTTTGTTAGCCTGTTCTCTACTCAGTTGGCTTTTGCCATTTTACAGGAAATGCGTTTTGCATTTGGCTGTAAGCCAATGCTAGGCAGCTGCCGACTTTTGCTCAACTGTGACTGTGACGAATGCCTCGATGGGGGGAGGTTCGGTTGCGTGAAGGACTTGCCTATCACCACTAAATGCCGTAAAATTCATTCCACACTCATTACAATAGCAACAGCAAGCATTTTTTAAAAGCGAGATAATTGCAAAATGGTTCGCAGCAGTTTCAAAATTGACAGCTAAATATTTAAAAGGCTTTAATACAAATTTCAGAAATAACAATATATATTTGGCAACTGAGAGGAATGCTTCAACGGTGATGAGTGCTCGGAGCACCGAACCTGGTAACCACAAGTCCAATAGTCCAGTGCTCTTTTCTTTTTCGAGAGCCTTAGTAACTTACGTGCTAAGCGTTTATAGAGTGCTAGTCAAGATGTGTATACTATTCAACTATACTACGGAGTTGCCCAAGTTAGTTCACTTGCTGTTTCACATCCTTCCCAACAATACTTTCGAATTCGATTTTAGTTTTAGTTCATATGGACTTTAGAAGAGTCAAAAGTCCTTTGTATGACATCGAATGCAATTCAGAAAGCAATATCAAAATTCAGACTACGCTTACGCTATGCCATACACCAGGAAACCCCTTTATTGTTGTGATAGCATAAACATTCCTGGAGTAACAGTCCTCGGCCGGATATAAATACGGAATAACGCTTTCTAAAGTACATTGGATAATTCTAAAATACTTTTTGACGCCTGCTGAAGAAAATTTGACTATTCTGAAGTCTATATCTTACTTTCTAAAATCGAATGAGCGCTTTCTAAAATCGAATTGATGTTTTCGAAAGTACTCTTGAGAAAGTTGGAGTCTTCTACTCAACTTGTGAACTGTGTCCCTTGACACAGTAGAGTGATGCTGTCCCTTCAAAGAGATTGTTTCTGGAACATAAAATATCAATTGAACACTCACTTTTTCAATATATTATAAGTTTAAAGCATTTGAAAGATATATTTTGACAGTTCTCAACACTCATACTCTCTTCTATTGCTGTTTCCGCAAAACGAGATGATATTAACAATAAAATGAGCGTAAGTTTTACCCTCAATTTTCAGAAGTGGTGTCGAAATTACATTTTTGCAGGTAACTTCGCGAAAAAATATTTATTTTATTGCAAACTTACTCTGATAATTTCAAACATTAATTAAACTTTTCTGATATGATATATTGATTTTTTGAATTTTATTAGTGCACTAAAGATTTTATTGAATAATAAATACAAATTTTTTAACAAATAAGCGAAAATCGCGCATTTAAGGCCTGACTGTCCATAAAGACAGCGAATTTTCAAAGAAAAAATCTGTCATTACCTAAGAGTTTTCCCGTCATGTTAATTGTTTTGATCTCAGCTTGAAAAACACTACATCTTAATGAGCGTTGCTGAGAACAGTTACCAGATACGGTTCCAATATTCTATTTTGAGCCATCTGCGAAGATTGGAATTCCGTCAGGACTGCACAATTTGTAATCCTTGTTCAAGTAATCTGAGTAGTCGAGTAAACTCCTTTTTAATATAAACTTAAACTTGTAGTAATATTCTTTTTCCTTCTTTTGACACATTTTAATGAAATTCATTTAAGGGGTTACACCAATGTTGCAGCGAATAAAAAGACTGTGTCCGTACTTTCATGCAGAATGTAATTCAAAATATGCCGTTAAAATTTAAAAATTTGTTCGAGTTACGAATCTGACCTGCTGTGAGAAATGTAGTTTTTAAAAACACAGTTTTCAAATTTTTGCCACTAAACGTGGTTACAACAGATGCTCAAATTGAACGCTAAAATTCAAAATTAGTAGAAGTATTTATTGAGTATGCCATTTTTAAAGTATTGGAACGATTCCATGGCAAGTGGTTAAAGTAGACATATTTTTAAATTTTTCTAAAATTTGATTTCTTTATTGGTTTGATTCTAACAAGAAGTAAATTGAAAAAGTTTGGAAAAAAATTTAGTCATTTTGATATTTATTCAATGTTGAAAATTTTGGTATAGATTTTTTTAAAATTAAATATCTTCGGTTCATTTTAATATTTTTATCAAATTTTTTTGTTTAATCTTTGGGATAAAATATATTTTTAAAACATTTATTTTTTTTTAAATATGACGTATATATTTTTGCATACATTTTTTTGTGATAAAAAATTTACTTTTGAAATTAAAAATAAAAACACCTCTCTCCTCAGATTTGTTCCTTACTTTCTTTATTAATAGCGTCCAGTAATCCCTGAAAGTTTCACAGCGAGATTCCATTAACTTTGCGATTTACAATATATTCAAATTCGTACGCATGTGCAGTGCAGCGTATACCGAAAACGATTTGTTAAAAAACAAACTCAAACTTGAAGGACCCTGCATGTTCTCGTAGTAACAAAATAGTAGAGCTTCTCAGACTTAATTTTGGGTGGATATCAAGATGAAGCGGCAATCAACAGAAGATCTGCATGTTATTTTCGTTGAAACTTCTGAATTATTCAATGAAAATAACATGCAAGAGAGATGTCTACTGGGTGAATTTGAGCTAGAACTCCATACAAAGTGTTTTCACGCTTTATTTAGCTACAAGATTTGTCAGCACTAAGATTAGTTTTCAATAATAATAAAAATTAATTTCAATTCTGCTATTTTCTTGAGTACGAAATTGCTATCAATTTCAAAATGATCTAAAAAGTAAAAATAAAACCAGCTAAGGGTTCTGATACCTTTTTACTTTCCGAAGTTGCAAAGCAATTTTGTATAATTCAAACTCAAGAGGTTTTTTTATATCTCAGTGGTGGTTTAGGTTATTATTATCCAATTGCTGACACAATCAAAAATTAATTGCGATGAATCGATAGAATGAATAGAGTAATTCATGTATATAATTAATGAGGCAAGCTGTAAAAACATTTTCATTACTAGTCACTTTTTATTTGATATGTAATTTCAAAACAATTTAACAAAAACTTCAGCTGGTAAATAATTTACAGCAACTATGCATTTTTCGTGCTCCAGGACTTTTTTTTGCGATATTCCTTTCAGGATTTTTTACTACGTTTATGGATGCAACGTTGATTGAAATTTACAATAAAATCAGCCAACAAAAAAATTTTAAAATAAATGTTTAGTAAATAAAAATATGCTCATTGTGTAAGAGCTCTCCATAAAAATCACTATTTTTATAAGTTTGCTGATTGTCATTAATTTTATAATATTTCAGATTTGAACAAATTTACCTTCTAGGTAACACTTGAGTTAAAATGTTTTTAAAAATTGTTCCTATACTTGTAGTCCGATTAGTTCACTTACGGATGGATATAGCACCTCAAAGTTAACTATTTTTTCTTATATTCTTAATATTTCTTTTTTTCATAAAAGTATAGCTCATTGTCTACAAAAATAAAACCATATATGTAAATCCTAATTTAAAATTGTATACACAAATTTAAAAAATTGAATAAATTTTCATCAGAATTTCCAACCCTTAATCATAATAAAAATATGATAATAGGAACGCCGCTTGTAGCCCATTGTATACAGCCTTTTTAATAGAAGCGTGACCGCCATAACACATAAACCATTTGAACAATTCGATAATATCCAAATCAGCTGAATTTGCTTTCAAATCTGCCAAATTTGCCTTGATAGCTATGTGACCGTCCCTATTTGCTTTATGCTTTTGCATAACTACTGTCCAAACATTTTCAACAGGGTTGACATCAGGCGACTATGAAGGCCAATCCAACATTTCAATCCCATTTTGCTTTTCCCGCTCTACTCACCTTTATCTTCGGTGCTTAGGATCCTCACAACTCGCAGCTGATTGTAATAAAGCTCACAAACAGCTTTGTCACAAACAAATCAAAGATTTTCTGGTCTTACTTTAGATAGGCATTTTTTAAGCATCGTCCGGGAAGTCGTCAAAGTTTTCACCTCGGTGTACCATTGCACCCGTTTATTTATGAACATATTCGACTTCGCCAAATATTTTAATGCAGATGCTCGTGACATATTTAGCCCTTTAGGATGTGTGTTTAGGAACACAGCTCCAACTCGTTTTTCATACCTGGAACTCACTTTGTAAAAACAACGTACGATTTCTACACTTCTCACAAAACTAACAAACTGCGAAAAGGATACGCTTATTTATCAAAGTTCAGAGTCAAACGGAACTCGAAGTTTGAATTTTGCCGGCCCCGCATCTGTAAGGCACACTCTAAATTTTTTTGTTTAAGTTAAGTTAAGTTTGAAGTATCTAGAAAATTCCGCGTTTTATTTTAATTTTTTCCCTTGGCGGTGTTATATAGTTTTCCCTTATAAAAAATCCACGATTTTTTTTTTGTGAGATGAAAATACATAGCACCATCGGGAAAAAAATTAACAAAAATCAATAAAAGTTTTGAGCCACATCAAACCTGAGCTTAAAATTTAAGGGCTATAAAACTACATGCACAATTTTTTTTTTTTTTTTTTTTTATTTAAAAATTATAACTAATGAAAGCCAGAGCTAGCGGCTGTGTTACAAAATGTTTTAAATTTTTACTTATCCCCCAAAACCAAAGAAAAAAAAAATGTGGCATAAATTATTAAATAATAAAGTAATTACTTAATTTTCGCAATTGATTTATTGCGAGCTTTCATATAGCATATTACATATAATGCAAAAAAATACAATAAAAAGTGAACTGTTAGCCAAATATTTTTGGTGTTTTTTTGTGTGTGTGTGTCTTTTTACACATTAAAAACCTAGCTCACTTACCTGCTCACCCCCTATTTTAAAAGATAAACCACAGCAGACAACTTAATTTGCTTTTCATTCATATATCTGTACAACTGATAAATCCGTTTTATTAAACAATTTAATAGCACAATTCATTATTTACTATTAAAGAGTAGCTGAAAAAAACACGAAACTAAAATGAGTTCCACAGCGCCACAAAAATTCAAAGTCAATTTTCACTTATTACCCACCTCCATTTTTCTAGCCAAAATTAAGTTATAAATTTTTCCATAATTATTCATACAATTGTACAAGTCATTAATTTAGTTGAGATTTTATTAAATACCACGTTTTTTATTGTATATAATTCCATTACATAATTTTTTTAAGCAACTAGCTACATATTTGTTCTAAGTAATCGTTTCATGTGTATTTCGCTGTTGATGTGTGTATATAATTAAGTGATGTGTGCATGTGCGTGTATATTAAAAGCTACAGGGTGCGTTTTAAATTCCTTGCAAATATTTGTTAATTGGCATTTCACAGTAATCAAGAGTGATCCATAGCAATATTTTATAGAATATCAAACAAATGCAAATAATTACTCAATATATTTATTACGTGGCTTTTTTTTAAATGTATAATTGCAAAAATTTGCGTGTTAGAAGGAAGACTGGCCTTCAATTATGCCGACATACACCAGAAGTGATTGGCGCTGTGAAGCACAGTGAAGCTTAACGTTGCCGGGTACTTCTCGTTTGCCTAAAAAGTTCGCATTTACGTCATGCCGCTTTGACGATATCATATTCTATATAAACTGGGTTAAATAACCATAGCGTGGTGACTTTTTGACAAATTTTGACAATTAATTAATTTATGAATTTTTTTATGAAAATATGGCGCACTTCTCTATGAAAACCATATAAATCCAAATTTCACACTGGGTGCAAATTAAAAAAAAAATTCAACAAATTTTCAAAATGTCTATTAAGTGTCCAGAAATCAGTTTTTGAATTCTAATATACAAGTAATAACGTGCAAGTTTCAAGTGGCGAGTTGATTTTTATTTAAAATTTATTTTTGGCTCACGGTGTGCATCCATTCATGGAAAGTCTTCACTCGCTATTGCCGCGCCTCTATGGCGCAACAGCAAAAACTTTAATATGAAATTAAAAATATTCAATTCGAGTGTTAAATTTGTGTTGCTATATGAGTTTATCACTTAGAAAGTTACAGTTGTAATCACAAAACGCATCCAAACTTTCAGCAACCGCTTCCTCCGACGCATACTATGAATCTTCTGGCCCTGAAAAATTAGCAACTCAAAGTTGCTTAGAGTAACCAATCAGGACGAGATTGCCTGTGAAGTGCAAAGAAGCAAAGTGATCACACAGAAGCAAAGTGGTCACACAGAAGCAAAGTGGTCACACAAAAGCAAAGTGGTCACACATATATTACTTAGAAAGGATGACGACAACGTAGGCCCCGCATACATTGTAGTCGAACCCGTTTCCAACAAGTAGGACGTGCAATTGGAAGACCTAAAATAATCTGGCGAAGATTAACCGAATCTGAAATGGCAACTCTCGGCTTATAAGGGAACGAATTGATGGTCATATAGAAGAACCGTATCCAATGGCGTTCTGGAGTGGTTGACGTCCTATGCTGCACTAGGAGTTACAGGAAAACATATATATAAGTATATGTATATATATTACTCGACGATTTTGAGTGTTAAATTCCACATACAAAATATTCGCGCATTCATTATATGTTACGTAGCGATTTTTGAGTCTCTTCAAACTTGCACTGCATTATCCGAAAATTCAGTGGTATATAAAACTGCATGCATGAAATTTGTATAAAAATTTGAATTAAAAGTTATGAAACTTTTATAAAAATTTTTTGAACTTTTTTTGTGCGCAAAGCTTCACTTGGACTTATATGGTTTTTATAGGAAAATTAACCATATTTGCATCAGAAATTAGTAAAAGTAGGTAGTCAAAAATTGTCAATAAGTACCTGTGCTAAAGTTATTTAACGTAGTGTATGTGCTTATAACTACATATAGAAAGTAGCACAAACTTAATCACCCTACCGGAAAATTTATAATTTTCGCAAATGACGTCGTACGTCAATCATATTTGACCATGTGAACTAAGTGAACAGTAGCAGCATACAAACAGATAAGCAATGGAGCGCATAATAGTCAAACTAAATAATTCCATCCCTTAAAATATTTTTTTATTTAGTAAAAAAGTTATTCAAAACCACAATACTACATATAATGTTAATAGCCACATAACCAAAAAAAAACAAATATAAATTACAAGGTTCTGTTTCACTTAATAGTAATTTAGTTAAAACAAACAAGTTAAAGCTCACCCTATGCTTCTATACGAATATGTATGTATATGTGTTAAAATTATTATCTTTTTGCATATATTTGCAGCAATACTTAATAAATACTAAAACTATTATTGTTCAATATTGTTCGGAAATTTTCTAGTCTAAATAAGTAACATAATACTTATGTCTGTTATCTACTGTACTGAGTATATTGTACAGACGAACTTATATATATGTTATATGTATAGATTATTCCACGTATGCTAATGCTATAACATACCACATTACAGAATTTAATATTACGAATTTTATAAATTCTTGCCTATTTATACTTGAATTGCGTAGATTGAATTGAAATTTCTATTACAATGATATGATTTAACCATTAGATTTAAAAATATAACTTCGTTTATGTATGGTGTTGTACAGTTAATAACAGTTTCAAATTTCTGTTAATTAACAGAGAGTAATTGCAGTTATTATTAGTAATTTAGATTGTTATAGCTCGTAATTAAATTCGTTGCCTCTGGTGTTCCTATTTTAAATTAGCTTGCGCTAGAATAGAAATTAGTAAAAGCATCTATACATATTATTATAAGGTAGATTGATTTACACGCTGCTTACGTTTTAATAATTGCCATTCTTCCTTCCTGTGCACAGCGATGAGCCATTATATACCATGGATCATATTAATATAATTGGCACGTACACCCTTCTTGGGTGTTTGGCCGAGCTCCTCCAATTTATGGTGTGCGTCTTGATGGTGTTCCACAAATGGAGCGACCTACAGTTTCAAGCCGACTCCGAATGGCAGATATTTTTTATGGGGAGCTTTTTCATGACAGAAATACTATTAGAAAAAACTTTTGCTATCATTTCGGCTACGGCGGCCGCCACCATGAATCATATTAGCGACATCAAAAAGGCGAAAGCACAGTTTTATAACACTTATTATGGTGAGTGAAGGAAAAAGATTAAAATGGCAAATTATTATTATATGATGGCTCGTCATAATAGTAATAATAATAATATCTGAGACCATGCCACGCATTGTCGATATGCCATCGAAGACTAAAGTGTATCTTATTTGAGCAGTCACGTAAAGCACACATTATAATTTGAAATAAATACTAAATTTTGGGAAATAGTGCTCCCCTTAATTAAACAAAAAAAAGCTTAAATAATAATAAATCTTAAATTATAAAATTGAGAACCAATAACAGCCAGGCTTGGCACAAATACCAGCTATTCAACCGATCTAGTGACTATACCCTTATCGCTTTCAAGGCAGCTCCGGTGTTGTACCATTAAAAATAATTACTTTACCTTAAATTTTAATAGTGAGAGGACACAGTAGGTTACCATGCGTAAATAAAAAAATATTTTAGTGATAACCTTAATAGTGTAGCACTGGCAGTGCTTTGATTGCGCAAAGGGCTCGAAACAGAGGATATCATCAGAAAAAACTAAAAAGGCCCTATAGAGAAAAACAAATTATCCAAAATTATTTAAAAAAGCTTTGAAAATCACAAATAATATAATTCAGAAAATCAGAAATTCTATTTATTGCTTTGCCATCCTGCGAGAGTTCTCGTGTGACCTAGCATGAGAGTTACGTTAACACTGCCACCATCAAAAATGGCCAAATGTGCATTGAATTTAACTTAATTTAAGCAGATGGTATATGTTGTGCATGGAACGTGGTTCACTCAAGAAAAAGAGCGGTTCTGAGTTCTTTAAAAAATCTGCCGATAGTTGCGACCTGCTCGTATTGGTTGATTCATTAAGCAAGAGAAACTCTTTACTTGTTTTCTTTCTTACGAGTGTTGCCTTGTTGCTGCTCATAACTGCTTCATTTAATATGTTCAAAAAGCAGAATAATCTTTTGTTAAGGCTCCAGAAACTTCTATATTTCGCTCCGCAATAAACAGGACGACATGACAATGAAAAATAATTTCATAAAAATCTAAAAATATATTTTTGTAATATATTTGAATTTTTCTGAAGTATAGTCGTGTTTTTTGCAAAATTTATTTTAAAAAAACTTTCTCCAAATATCTAAACTACTTTGATCTGAATTACATCTGCGGTTTTCTGGTGGTGCATTTTCTTCGATTTGAATTTCGGCAAAGATAATTAGCGCTCACTTTGGCAAAACCATTTTTAAAAGTATAAGCAACTCCAATGTGATTTGGCAATTGAGTCTCTAAGGGCCACTTGTCGGACTGCTTTTTAATGTTAGGATCGGGAGACAGTTATTTGTATAACACTATGGAAATAATGAAAGCACTCTGTGTGCTCTGCAAAATAGCCCACTTGGTTCAGAAAAATGCTCTTGATTACATATGTGGCGGTCTAGGGTTCATTAAAATATTTTCTCACGCAAATGAGTTTAGAAAGCCTGTACCGCTTCGATTTTATTATAAGAACATACCACCTACGAAAATTATTTAAACCTATCAATCAGCAATTTTGACGTCCTATGTTCCAATAGGAGTTAAAGAAAAAATTCAAAAATAATAGTCAGCTATTTTATGTACCTAAACAAACCGTATGGCACTGTCGAAGCGACAACTGTTAACCGGAATTATGTTTATAAGAGACAGTTTATAAAATGATAATGTGTTAAAAAGAAGCTAAATCTGTACGCGAAGTCAAGAAAAAAGCTCTACATATACTTTGATTCTTGTGCCGAGTTCAAGTCTCTCACTTAACGATTGAAGTTTCATTACTCCCGTGGCTATAGGTCTTGTAGACAGCTCTCTAATTACTACAATATTAGTCACATATTGCAACTCATGGCTTACCTAATGTTGGAAAGCATACTCGTAAAAAGTGTTTTTGTTCAGGGTGCTCATATTAGAGTATCGAAAAGAGAGAGCGTTTTACTTAGTTTTCATTTGGGTCGCAATCAGTAATAGCTGATATGCCTCGGCTGTGGCTGGTTGTAAGTTCAGCAGGTATTTGAACAACTATTTTTCTAAAATGTATTTAACCATTTTCTGTTTTGCTTGAGCCTTAAATATAGCCAATCAATCTTAATTTCGGAGTCTGATTGGTGTCAGCTCACTTGTGATGAAAGCTTTGCTTGGTTGGACATAATCATTTAAAATTGCTCTGGATCTACTAGATATTCTGCAACGAATTTACGAATGCATACAACGATTCAAAGTTTAAAGTTTATTGAAAAAAGAACGGCATTATTAAAATGCAACCAAAAAAAAAAGGAAATGAAATAAAAAAATGTATTATTATAGTTGTAGTGGATTTAGTCCACACCTAAGTATTTGCCAAATTTATTCGAGCCATACTAAGCTGTCTACAAAGCAAATTATGGAAAATGATATTAAAAACGTTTGCCAATAGGTTTGTACGAAATTTAAAAAAATTCAACACATTTTATTAAAAATTTTAAACTTTTCAATAAGAGTTAAAAAATCGATTATGCAGGTTTATCTTATTGTATTTGAGAGTAATAAAGTGTAATTTTGAAGTGTTCAGAAATCGCTTGGTTTTTTTATATTTTTTTACGAATGCTTGAAATATTTTTTGTATGGCGAAAATTCACAAGACAGCCAGCAAACAAAAACTCTTAAAACTTAGCGTAATTTTTGAGCAACTTCAAACTTACACCCTAAAATTCATTGAGCCGTAAAACCGCATATTCGAAATTTTTCTAAAAATTTTGATTTATAAGTTTAAAATTTTTCAGAAAATTTCTTAAATTTTTTTTAAATTTTGTAGGTTTGAAACTTTGAGCTATATGATGTTTATTGTAGTATATAAAAGAAAAAAATAAGTAAAAGATAAATAAATAATCAAAACATATTGCTAAAACGCGTTATTATTGTGAACAAAGGTGTAAATGTATATATATTATATTTGTATATAGCTTCCTATCAACTTTCAATGTGTATTTATGTAAGGTAATGTGTCTAGGCCCTACAAATTCAATCTCACTATTTATACAAGAACGCTCTTTCTTTACAAACTATTTACTTAATTATAAGTTACTTACACAAATAATTTGCATACCAGTTAAAATAATCCTTGCACCCAACTACTTACACATACCGACATTCTTGCGTATACCCACTTTCTATTTGAAGATTTTGCTATATTCGCATTCAAATACAATTTACTACACTTAATTATGAGCACAATTACATTAGCAAATTTTCGCATGAAAATTAAAACCGAATGACGTCGAAAAACGGCGTAAAATGAGCATCCAAGCAGATGAGCAGATAATATGACTGGTGATGGGGAAAGGGGTATATTTTATCAGTTTCCAAAATAAAAATAAACAAGAGGAAATGTTAAGCGTGAAAATCTCAGTATGGTTGTATGTCAGTATGTAAGTGGGAATTAATGTGAAATTGTCACTTTGGGTGTTGTGTTAAAAGTACGTTAAGCTTTGGCTTGGTTAAACAGCTTCGGTTGAGAAATGAAACGGTGTGTGCATTGCGTAGTTGAAAAAGTATGTTGCTATTGGTGATGATGATGCTATGCACAAATACAATGTTGGCGCTTTTGTTGATGAAAACGAAGTTGGAAATGGAAGTGCAGATGGTGAAGAAAATGAAGTTGTATATGTAGTCGTTGCTGCTGTCATCGCTTATTATGCTGCTGATGAAGATTGTGCTGTGCTGTTTTCCACACAAATTTAATAATTTAGATGATTTATATGTTTACTTAAAATTAATTATTTTTGCTTGAATGGCGCGCACAAAAATTCTTGGTATTAAATACTTCTTTAAATACCCTGGAGTAAAAAATGCAGGAGTTACATTAAACGAGTACTCGGCGAGAACTGTATACCAAATCCATACAATTGCATGAATTATTTAGACTTTTGCTAACGACATCCAATTGACATTCCTATGAACACCCTGTCGACACACTGCCAAATGTGCTTTGCTAGGCCTGATTACCATTTGTTTTCATTGGTGGCATACCTGCTGAAATACTAAAAAATGACTCGATTACTTGCTTCGCTTAAAAGAAAAACAGGGCAGATAGAAAAACTGAGAAAACTGATAAAAAAAAAAACAAATAGAAAAACTAGTTATTTTAGATTCTTTTTTTATTAATTTTTACCCTAATCTCCATTTAGCTCTACACTCCAAGCGTTTATCTAACTTTTTTTAAGTCGTCAAAAATGTAAGATTTCGTAAGGTCCTCAAAATAGTCATCATTTGGTGTGAGTCGTTGTTCACTATACCATTTTCCTTAAGTTTGGATAAAAAAAAGTTACTACTGGTAAATCCTGTTTTAATACCTCAAACTTTAATTCTATGATTTCGGCCATTGAAATTGCACTGGCATGACTGATGGCGTGCTTCTATGCGAGTAAATGCCCCACCACAGACTTTCGGCTTCCAAATTTAGCAAAATTTATTGAGTAAAGAAGAAAGTAGTTTGAGACTTCGGTCTATAAAAAGATTGGGCTTTGGCTAAAAACATAGTTCTTTAATACTACAAACCCAAAATTCCTCTTTACGAGTATACCGACATTTAGTTAAGAGCAATTATGTGCCAACAATTTATCATATCGATTTGTATTGTCCTCATAGGTATATAAGTTATATGAGCGATTTCATGTCAAGTAATCTAAGTATTTTAGATATTGTTTTAACTTTTTTGAAAATTGAGTAATTTTGAACATTATTAAGACGTAAACTGAAAAAGTTTAGCAGAAATGTTGAAAATTTTGGTGTGAAGTTTTTAAAGGTAAATTTCTTCGATTCGATTTAAAAATTTTTATAAATTTTGGGTTTTAAGTTTTTATGATAAAATATATCGCACCCTAAATACAAAAGGGTCACACCCAAAATGTACGTTCTGCTCAAATATGAACGAGACGTTATCAATAAAACGGTCCGTGGATGACATATGGCAAAAATAAATTTTTTGTTTTTTGGTAGGACTGTTATAAGCTTACATGGCAAATTTCGGCGTGATATGTCACATAGTTTGTTTTCTGTGCTACTGTAAACAAGTCAAGCTCGAGTGTGGAAAATTTTGAGTTGTGACCCTTTTGTATTTAGGGTGCGATATGTTAAAAAAAAATTTTTTTTTGTAATAAAACGATATTTTCCTTTTTATTATGCACAGCAATCCAACATTTTATAATTTGATTCCATTAATTTTTTGAGATATATTCAAATACAGGTACGTACAGCAAACCAGTACAAAATCAGTGCAAATTACTGTTCTACACGCGCGTGTATTACACCCGTTTGCAAATCGATCGAAGCAGATACATGGTTTTTTCATCGGTTGGCTATACTTTTCTGAATATACATATACACACACACATAAGGGGAATTCCGTTATGAAACTTGCAATCAAAACTGAGTCTCAATTAATATTACAACAAATTAGAAAAAAGCTGATGGGAGTATTTTTGTTTTCAAAAAAATATAATTATTTTCCAAAAACATTTTTTGAAGAAATATTGTTTATCGTAAAATATTAAAAAAAATGCCGAAGAAATTTCCCTTTTAAAACTCTATACCCGAATTTCCAACCTTGAATATATCTCAAAATTATAATGTTTTTCAGTTTACTTCTTAATATTGCTCAAACTTCCAATTCAACCAATTTTTAAAAAAAAATACGCCAATGTATAAAACATTTGATACGGAATCGCTCATATGTGAGCGACCCTAGTAAAAGTTGGTGAACGACCAAAAACTCGAGCTTCACTTATTGGTGGTTTCTTATATTTTAAGACCCTAAAAATGTAATAGCATCGCTCCCAAATTAAAAAAAAAAAGACAATTTGCAATTGCATAAATTAATTTAAAAAATTTTCTTTGAATGCATTTTTTATGAAAACTTTTATAATAAATTTAAAGCCGTTCTTGGCGAAAGCACTGTTACTTACAAATATATATATATGTATCATAAATTTTGCTACGACAATGAGAAAAAATTATTTAAAAAATAAAAGCAACCACAAAACCCCAAATTACAACACTATTACTTAACGCTGAAGGCCTCATAGCCAAAGCTGCGTGTATAATTTTACACAATAGAATTATTTTTAGTACAAAAATTATTTAAAAATTAAAAAAAAATTATAAATATTTAATGCCCTTCTTTCTTCCGCATTTTTACTATTTCATTGTCTTCGGATCCACACTCATTTTCTCATGCTTACAAGCATTTTTCTGCTTTCGTCTCTTCATCTCTTACCCTTCTGCCTTAACTTCTTTCAGATTACTAAGCGAGTACAATTTTCTATCTCGCAGCTCTCAATTAAGCAGCTAAATTTATATGCGATGAGTTTCGTGGAATAAAATAATTTGCTAAAATTAATCTGCATCAAGACATTTCTGCAAAACTTTTCTTTACCATTTTTTGCCAGTCACTGAAGTTATATTATATATGAAATTGTCATAGTTAACCTTTTACTTAAAGTTAATTAAAACTCGTCTTTGTATTTATTTCTGTTGTAAGTTTTCTCATTGCATGTCGTGGTTTGTCTTATTGTTATAAACTGTTGTTATTCTCGTAATTTTATGCATTTGCTGCTCGAATGCTCTGATTCATTCCACTTTCTATTAGCATTTTGTTTTTATTGCATACATTTTTTCTTTTTATTATTTCGTTTAAATCTTGTTTTTCCTTCAATTTTTTTCTCTGCGTAAGTCTTAATTAGCTCAAGCTCTGCATTTGTACTCTGATTCCTCGTCAGTGCAACCAAAGTTTTTTTCTCTCTCCACCCAACTGGATGCGGTGTCCACTGCCTTTGATACGCTGTCATTTAATTGAAACCGTCACTTTGCCGCCAGCTACACAGTTATATGGTCACCACCATCGCCATCGGCTTACGCATAGATTGGTTTATCCTATGAGCTTATTAACGTGACTTTTTCGAGCTTCCTGATTGTCCTCCACTTAAAGCAATGTATTGGTGATTTTTCTCTTATTTCTCTGTTATGCGCTTTGCCATCGGATCCTTCCGCGCCACGCAGCTGCTCTCCATACGCACTCATTACCCGCCGCCCAGTCTGTGTTCCGTCTTCAAACGCCTTTTGGCTCGTGAATCGTTGACGCGCTTCCCTCATCGTACACTGTATTTTAGTTGACCGGGTTTGTCCAATTCGTGGTACGGCACGTACTCCGGCAAGTCTACACAAAAATAATGTCTGCACGATCTGATTTCGTGGTGGGCGGTTGTCGTTGGAAGGCGTAGACATTAACAAGTAATTGCGCCATGAATATCAGGCAAAATAAAACGATTAAAAGGATATATAGAATAATATCGCGCACCATACCGACGCGTCGACCCAATTCGCTATACGCAAAGCGATGCAGACGGCTTTTAGCAGCGAGGTGGAAGTGTAAGAGTGTTAGCCTCGTAACGTATATGCAGCACGCGCTTTTGTCTTTCTACCTGCTTGAAAGCCGCCGTAAAATCGCTTTGTTTATAGGTGAGAATTCAAGAAACTCCCAAGACGTATTTTGTTTATTGGAGACAAAGTGCGATACTCAAAGGTTGAGCATATAGTTGCCAACGTATCAAATGGTAAAGGCGTAACGAATAATCAGGGCGCTTTGTAGGGGTGGCAGCTGTCTCCGTCGACGCTGCAGCTATCGTTTTTTACTGCCCTCCTTATTTGAGTTGCTAGAGGAAACGTTTGCATTCGATGTTTCCGCTGCAGCCAACGTCGCCTTCACCGACTCGTGCGATTGAGTTCAACAATTATTTGCGCCGTCTCAGCGCATGACGCTGCTCAGTAACGCTGTTAATTTCGCAAGCTTGCTAATGTAGTTCTGCGCTTTGTTTGAACTTATTAGAACGGGAAAAATGTGGAAATCGTGTCGCGCTGCCTTCAAGTGGCCCATCTTATGCGTGCATTACTTTCAAGAGCCGCACTTGCCACTACTGCAATTGATTTTTCACCTGCGTCTGATCCGATTGCTCAGCTGTCTGGTGCCGGTTTCTGCCTTCTTCGTCTTAGAAACTTTGTGTCAGCCTGTGATGGCTACGTCAACGTCGTCACTGCGCTTCCGTTACTCGAAAGAGTTGAGTGAGGGTGTTTGCTCTACTTTACTTCCTACCTTTTTTCCTGATATTTCTTCGACGTGGTTAAGACTGCAAATAGAAAGTAGAAAAAACGATTATCATGAAATACTTTCCTCCACACAAACAAACATTTAAACTGAAATGCTATAAAAAAGCTGGCAATATGTTGAAGCTAGAAAAAGTAGTAAAAATGGCGAAAAACAAAAGCGTTATAAAGGTAAACACCAACTGTGCGGGCACAATAAAAAAATCAACAAACAAGCGGCAGCTGAAAAAAATTGAAATAAAAGTAAAAGCACAAAGTCCTTACATCTAGTTGAATGTCTATGTGTATTTAGTAATTGTGTATGCACCAACAAAAGCAATGTAGTAAAATTGTTGAATTTATATGCAACTATGCATGCAACATGCTCAGCTATTGTAAGTACTACCGAACAAAGCGGCAGCAATATGCACTTCATGGTACTTCATGTGGCAGTACAACAACAGAAGCAAGCAACTTGTGTACCTATACACATACAAACAGATTTACATATCTTGCATTTGCAACATGAAGTGGTATGCACGTAGCATGAGTGAGTGCTGCTTGTCGCATTCGCCACCTATAGCGAAGTATTGCAACATAATAGTGCATCGGCACGGAATTCTGCATGCAAATTTTACATTTACGAATGCAGAAAAGCAATAGCGAGCTGTAAAATAGCATTACCAACGATGAGAATCTAGAAAATATGACCAGTGTCATGCATTTTTAAGAATGTGTGGAGATATTGGAAGAAACTACCAATCAAAAACAAAATAATAGAAGTATGGTTTTTACTCTCATCGGCTCGTACCCCTTTACAGTGTAACTGTGGGTAGTGGAAAAACGTGTAGTGGGAGGTATGAACGCCTCAAGAGCGGTGAGTTTGATGTCGAAGACAAACATAGCGATGAAATACAGAAAACCATCTTAGAATCTTAATTGGAGACACTACTTGATGCAGAGTCGTATGAAGAAAAAAAAATACGTTATTGATATGACAGCATTATTAGAACGATTCCATGTCAAGTGAGCCAAGTATTGTCGTACAGTTTTTTCCGATTTTTTGAAATCCGGTTTATTTGTAAATTCGAGCATAATAATAAATAAACTGAAAAAATTAAAATGTTGAAATTTATTCAATATTGAAAATTTCGGTATATTGCTTTTTAAAGTGAAATACTATATGTACTCGGTTCTCTCTTAGATTTTTTTCTGATTTTTTTGGTCGAAATATATCTTGTAAAAAGTTTGGAGGGAAAAAGTTGTTTCTATTCTGAGAGTAGGCTCAGTAATCCCAGAAAGTTTCATAGTGGGATTCTCACAAGTTTTCGAGTTATATTCAAATATGTACAGTGAAAATTCAGTGCAAAATACTGTCCCAAGAAATAGTCTTCGCATATTAAATCCATTGCGAATCGATCGAGGTGTTGCTACGTACACACACAAATAGAAGGCAGTTTTTATGGCATTAATTATGCCATCCACTTTTGAATTTCCACTCTTATAACCTCAATAAGATTGTCTACATTTATTACTATCAGAAGCTACCACTCAACCATAATCTACAGCGTCCAATCACTCTAATTTTCAATAATAAAATGGAATCACTCCTTGAGTGACTAATATTTTTTCCTTATTCATATTCCTTTCCGTCTGTTAAACTTGCTGTGACAACGATTTTCATCACGGTAACCATAATGGCCTAGGATAGTTTTCTCCATCAATAGGACTAAAAATAATAATAGTCTTTGTAGATAGGGGGCCAAAAAATTAGAACGTTGTAAACGGGGACTGAAAATAATGTATAATTTCAAATTTTCAACGAAAAAATCAAAAGCTTCCAAATATCGCATAGCAATTCGAATATACGCAAAATGTATCGACCCATCGGAAGATTTTTAAATTTTGCAAATGACGTCGTACATCAAAAATATTTGATGCTTGTAAACTAGACGGCAGCAGCATACAAACAGATAAGCAACG
This sequence comes from Anastrepha fraterculus, assembly GCA_037575425.1. Taxonomy (NCBI): domain Eukaryota; kingdom Metazoa; phylum Arthropoda; class Insecta; order Diptera; family Tephritidae; genus Anastrepha; species Anastrepha fraterculus. The sequence continues at coordinate 112,996 of JAYXIM010022481.1, forward strand.
GAGCGCTTAAATAAAGATTTTCATCATTAAAAATCGTATTTTTTTATATTTAGTATTGAAAGGTATTCGAAATCAAAATTGGATGATTAATTTTGCGCCATCTTGTAAATATGTACTTAAAAATCGATTAATTTGATATGTAAGAAATGCTGGAATTTTTTTTTTTTTGGTATTGAAGAAAGCACTCAAAACCGTCGCAAAAAAATGTTTAATCAACGCGATTTCGGAACCTCTTTAAACTTGCACCTCAAAATGTAATGAACTATAAAATTTCATACTCGAGATATTTCTGAAAATTCGGATGGAAAAGCTTTCAATTGTAATTAAAATTTGTTGAAAGTAGAGGTTGTAAATTTAGATCTATTTGGTTTTCGTAGTTCCAAAAGTTATTAAAATTAAATAAGAAACAAATAAGTTAACAAAACTTGTCAATAAGCCCCTGTGCTACAGATATGAAGCCAACTTTATATGCGTAAGGATAGGGTGAGTTGAAGTGAGCTGTGACGTTTTGATTTGAAAAACTAAATTTTATTTTTGAAAGAAAAAATTACGCTCCAAAAATGAGTTTTTTTTCGATCAAATAAAAAACTCAAAAAGTGATCATTATTTTAAATTTAAACTCAAAAAACGTTTATTATTTCTTTTAAAAAAATAACGAATCTCAAACTAAATTGCGAAAAAACAAGAAATCAGATATTTATTTATATATATATATATATATATATATCATTGGCGATGCCACCCTTTTTGGGTGTTTGGCAGAGTTCCTTTTAAATATGGTGGGCGTCATAATGTCGTTCCACAAATGGAAGGACCTACCTGTACAGTTTTAAGCCAACTCCGAACTGCAGATACTTTTTCATGGCAGAAATACACTCGGAGGTTTGCCAATGTCTGCGACCGCTATTAGAGAAAAATGTTTCTATCATTTGATTTTATCCGTCAAAGATTCGAACCTGGGCACTTCCCAATAGTAATCACGCACCAACTCAAAATAAAGTTTAAATATTAATATCTCTGACAAAACTTGTAAAAATTACAGTGCCTGGAAATAAACACAATACATGAACTGCCATTTTTTCACACACCACTGTGCTCATCTGCATATGATGAATAGCAAATGATATTCAACCGCATTGAATGCAATGGCTAGCAAAGATTCACAAACGAAAAGCGACAAGTGCAAACGGCAGTAGGAAATTGGAATGTAAAATGAGGAAATGAGAAATAAAAAAGTAAATTTCTTAGTAAATATTTACTACACTACAAATGTCGTATGATGTGACATCACTGCTATAAAAACTTAAAAGTGCTTGTACCAGGCACTGAGATTGTTAGTGCAATAGCAATCGGCCAATGGTTTTACACTACCATCATTTGCGCCAACGCGGAAATAGCTGTACATCTAACTATATGAAAGACCCAAAAGGGTAGATGGTGTGTGCGTAAATGGAACATTTTAAAATGTAGAGCAAACTCATTTCAAGCGAGTGGGTGATGGATGTGGATTGCGAAGTTTGTATTGCCACGAGGCAATAAGCCGGTGCTGCTTACCTGCATCAGATAGCAGCTGCTGGAAACCACGTGAAATGGAGAATCTCAGGGAACACTTAGCAACTGTATATATATGTATAAGCAGATATATACATATATATATATATCGGTATGCACAGATGTATCCATTGCAGTGTTGTTTGCATTGGAACTTCTTAGAACTGATACTCATTATTGGTTTTTTTTTTTTTGGTTTTTGTTAATTCTCTTCGTATACGTTTTAGTATAGTCTGCTCTTCTTACCTGAAATCGCAGAGTAGTTTCAGTTTCTTGAAGTTTTATTGCATCGATTACTTTTTTGAGCGATTCTCATTTCAACCCCAAAGTTACTTACACACTTCAAAATAGTAAAATGCAAGTAGTGAAGTGAGACTACCTTTCATTTTTTGTTTAATTACTTTCGCTTGAACTCAAGTGAACTTTTGTCGTTATAGTTAAAATACAATAATTAAATAGTAAAACTGTTTCAAATGTATATCTTTCAGTAGGAAAATATATCGAAATAAATTCAATAATTTTACTTTGGTCCTTTTATCAATGCAACAAATTGTTTGTAGTTGTTGTGGAAACAAAAACTATTGGCACACGAAGCCAAAGTAAAATTTAAGCAAAAGCTAGCTTTTACTTCAGTAAAGTTTCAAGTATTGGCATTCACTTAGTTTTCAATTATTTTACTAAATTTCACCTACATAACTTTATTTTCGGAGAAACTTTTCCATTTTTGTTACTTCAATAAAGTTTCAAGTATTGACATTCACTTAGTTTTCAATTATTTTACTAAATTTCACCTACATAACTTTATTTTCGGAGAAACTTTTCCATTTTTGTTACATCCCCATTATTTTTATGGTTTTTGTTTTGTGCATGATTGACCCAAAAATACTGTCTATTTTGCATTTATTTTCTTGTTGTAGTGACATCCGTGCAGCAGCTGTCGGATGTGAATGTTGAGTTTAGTCATTGCTGTGATTTTTGAGTGGAGGTGCAATAATTCCTTATTCCACGATCCGAAGAGAAAGAGATATGGTAATAATATAAGAATAACCTCAGAATTGCAAAGCGCACAAGTTTCCAAAATCGTGTTGTACTAACTTAAATAACCAACTTATTTCACTAAAAGATTTTTTTAATTTTGGAATTTAGTTCAATAATCGTTTGCACGTGCAGAAATCATATAACATATCTTAGCCTCTTCCTAAAATTTAACACATTTTTGCGCCTCTACCCAAGGGATTTCAAAGATCCGTAGGTCATAAAACTTCTACACAATACTTTAATTCGTTCAAAACTCGATTAATTATGTGTAATCCAATTTATAATTGCCATGCCACTCGTAGAATTATAAAGGTTCATTTGCTTTACACTCCCATCAGGACAATTTTAAGACCTGCAACCCTCTAACCGTGCACCCTGTATGTTAATAAATCTATGTAACAGTACTTAAAAGCAGAAGAATAGTCTACTCTTTTACGTTTGTGTAAGAGTTGTAATGTAAAAAAAATATTGATTTTTCAGTTCCCAGATCTGCTTTTAAATCTTCCATTTACGCTCTGTTCTGATAGTTTTTATTGCCTCCTTATGCAGCAGTTATTTACATTTATTTCGTTTTATATAAGTAAATATATGTAAATAAGTATATATACCTCTTGTTTATAAGATATTATTTACTTATTATTTATTTACTAAATATACATACATAGTTAATTTGGTCGAGTAGGGATGGGAAGTCAATCGCCCCACTTATCACATCGAAAACGAGGGAGAGAATAGTCCCTCTAATATGTGGTGTTTTTAGATTAAAGAGCAAGCACTTTTATGAGATGGAATTGGATCAGTGAAAATCAAAGAGGGCAAAGCATAACGACCAAACGGCTTTCTGAACACGATCAAGCCTACTAATATGTCAAGCATAATGTGGCGGCGTATTCCGGCTCGTCATATACCAGTCATGTCATTGACTAAATAATGCGAAATGCAAATGAAAACTACTTTTAAGTCTTATCTTCAAATGATATCTTCAAATTATTTTGTATCTCTATTCAGTAATGTTTTGTAGCCATAGAATTAATAAAATGAAATGAAAAAATTAAAACTAAAAAAAAAGTGCAACATATCATTGGAGAAATAGAGCTGGTTCTATATCGAATGTAATCGAAAATATCGCCAAATAACCAATTAGCACCGAGACGGCCCTTTATCGGGTACCCTGTTTTTTTATGCATAGCCTCCATGTACTCACTTCTTATTACAATCAAAACTTAACAATTTTTCAACTAACAACGAGTTTTTTCAAATTTCAAAAATTCCAATTTTCAAATTGTCTGTAACACCCTATATTTCAGTTATATGTGAGCGTAGTCAGCCATACCACAGACTGCCCTATTGAATTTTGCGGTCAGTTTATGATGCAGAAAATTCGTTTAGTTAAATTTTATACTGAAATGATATGGTATTGTAATAAATGGTTTTTATTTTCAGGGAAAAATTGTGGTTAGTTGGTTTTAAAAATTTTCAACAGTACTCTCAGTATGCTTTTGTACAATACTTTCAAAAAAAAAAGAAAATTGGTTGTGTTATTGTGAAGTCAGTTTTTATCTAAAATTAAGAGTATTTCTTTACAATAAACTTGTGCATGTTAAGCACCCATACACCCATACCGCTATCTACCTACATCTCTTACACCAATGAGCGCAACATATCGTGATGACACCCACTAAATTGCTCTCCAAAGTTTATGCTTATAAGGATAAATAAAACTTTATTTTATTTTTATTTCGGATTCCTGTATATCATATCAAGTATCTATAAAATTTACTTGGTTCATTTTATAGAAGGAAAGTGCCTTTATAGTGTCGCAAATACAAAAGGTGTGAAAAACTAAGAAGTCATTTTTCAGTGCGCACTTATATGGATACCGTCAATTCATTTTTATTCAGTTAAATCAATTTTTTTACCTTTTAAATAAGAAGTAAAAGTAATACCACAAGGTTGTTCTTGCAGAATTGAAAGTATTTCTAACTTTAGTTTGTGGAAAAATGTCACGCATATTGGAAGTGAGTGCTTCTTAAATTTCTTAAAAGGGGTAAACTACAGAAATTTAAAAACTTGTTACCCTATTTGACTAATGAGAAAGTACTCGAGAAAATCTCTTCAAGATCTTTAATTTCATCCCAACTTTGCAACAATGAATGAGAAATATTGCAAAACGTCTGTAAGAGAGTTTTTAGATACGTTAATTTGAAGCACTTTTTTATGTTTAAAGATAGCTAAGAACTAAACACCTCAGTTCCAAGCTGTCAATGTCATTTTACTGTACTAACTAACACTTTGCGTGCAACGTCATGGTGTGGTAGGTTATGTGCACTTCACTGCGACCAGATATTTAATTTAGTCTCTATTAGGTTATCGGATATTAGGTAGCTGGCCCACTGACTTTCTATTTATTCCCATTTTTCAACCTAGTCGCCTGGCATCTGGTGTTACAGGTAAGTCGCTGTTCGTTAAAGAAGAATTCTTCATGTCGACTGCTCTTAATTTTTCTAAATTTTAAACCAAGCAACCTACTTCATCTTCAAGTCTTTAACTTGATTTTAAATAACATAAGTGGAGCGCAAAGTGCAAGCCAAGCCATTTCACGTCTCAATCAGCAAACACGCGACAACTTAGAGAACGCCTCAAATTCAAAATTATTGTGGGAGACTCATTCATCTGATGGAATATGGTGCCTAGTCAATAGACTCAAATATAAAGCATTTTATATGAAAGAAGTATTAAGAAAATTGCACGATAATAAAATTTGGCACAAGTGATCTCTGATATAGTCGAAGTAGTTTTATAACTCTTTAAATCATTCATAATACCAATTTTATAAAGGGCGTAGCATTAAAAAGAAAATAAAAAAGCATGCACACGTATGTATGTATTACGTGCTCATAAATTTATATGCCACATACATAAATATTTCCACAAAAAGTGCGTGCCGATGAGCGCTTTAAATCCACCTGAATATCCTTTTAAATGTTCGTTGCAGTAAAATACGGCACACTTGAGTTTATTGTGGGTATGCGCAAACATACTTTTACTTATAAAGTACTTGCACTTTTGTTTGTGTGCCAATGTGAAAGTATCTTAAATGGAGTGGCTCTGTTCAACGCATCTGTGACTGCTCTCGAACTGATCCAAAAAGGTTCTATCCGTGAAGTTACATGAAACTTTTATGAATTTTTCCAGTTAGCCGAATAGAGAAACCACAATTGTGTAAAGAAAAAGAGCCTTATAGTAGTTGACTGACTATTGCTCGTTTGCACATTGGGAAACTGAAGATGGGAAATCATATTCATATAATAACAGGTATTCATATGTTTTTGTATTGCTTTTGACATTTTTTTTTTGTTCCTTGCTAAATTATACAGAATGATATTCTCAATTGAAAATAAAAAACTATTTACGAAAATCACCATTGGATTTTAAAATTTAAATAAATAAAAAATTAAATTAAGAGTCCCACAAGCATCACCGCGCTGGAAATTATTATAATAACGACAACTAACATATTTTGTATGCAGAGAGAAATTCGAAAGATTTTATACTGGTTTTTTGGGTCTTCAAAAAATCGATATATTATATGTAGTCTGATTTATTTTTGGTGAAATTAATTGATGTAACTTGTGGTTAAATAAATAAAAAAACGACGATTTCCTAGTAATTTCTCATTGCTTGTATGTATTTCAGCTATCATATATCACAATGAAAATGGATAAATTTTTTAACAAAAATGCAGGTGGCATAAAGTAAATCAAATAAGGAAACATTTTAAATATAGACATTAAATAACAATTTTTACTGTAGAGAATTTTTCATCTGATATGAAGAATTAAATAAGATTGTCACTTGGCATTATTTGCTGGGCATACCCATGACTAACCAATAGCAAAATATTATATATAATGAGAAGTACAAATTGGAAAAATTGTTAATCTGTACTACATTCCATTAAATAATTACAGCAGAGGAACTTATTGACAAGGTTTTCATAATTTATCCGTTTCTCGTTATTTATTTATTCTCCTTATAAAATCTGGCTTTAAATTTTATGGAAATTAAAAAAAATATATTCATCAAAATTTCAAAAATATCAAAAATGGAGCAAATGCACAAGACTGCCAGTAAAAATAAATTCGCAAAAATCAACTCAATTTTCGAACAACTTTATTTTTATTATAGAAAAATTCAGTAGGTTATAAAACTGCACCATATACTCGAAATTTTTCTAAAAATTCTGATTTAAAAGGGTGCAATTTCGAAATGTTTGGATTTGCACAAAGTTTGAAGCTTGAATTTATATGACTTTTGTAGGAGAAAGAATCGTATTTTCATTAAAAAAATATAAGAATTAAATGAAAAACAAATGAATTGCAAAACCTTTCCATAAGTGGTTGTGCTCTTCCTTCTATTAATTGTGTTGATGTTGTATCACAAATGATGGGACCTACAGTTTTAAGCTTACCCCAAATGGCAAAAGGTTTTTATGAGGAGCTTTTTGCCTGGCAGAAATACACTCAGAGGCTCCCTATTGCCTGGAGAGGGACAACAGCTATTAGAAAAAACATTTTTCATCATTTGGTGTTTCATGCCCGGATATTCGAACTTGCGCACTTTCGAATGGTAGTTACGCACCAACCCATTTGGCTAAGCGGCCACCAACTGATACCATACCAAAATAAACTAAATCAGTGCTATCTTGTAGAAAGTCTTCTTTACTGCTGGGAATGATAAAATCGTACTCGTGAAGGTGTGGTACTACTTGCATTGTACCAATAACTCTATATAACACACAAACAAAAAGCGCGATAAAAAGGTGGCTATGAAATACGAGAAACGAAGACCAAAACTTTCAAACAAAAAATCAACAAAAGAAAATTAGCAAGCGAAATCGAAAAAATCCTCGTTTCTTTTACAAAGTGAAATAAAGTTCAATATAGCTGAAAATGTATTCAAGAGGAACTCGGAGTTTCTCAATAAAATGAAAACGGTTCAATAACATTTATTTTCTTCACTTCAAAGTAGTCTCTATGGTAATCAATACCAATCTTCAAAGCTATTTTCATAGGCCAAATTCGAGAATCGCCTGCAGCTCATTTATCATCTGAAACTGTTACACTTTTCGCGTCGCCACGTGTTAACTTGGGATAGGGCATAATGAAAACTTGAACGGGATCCTAACTGATGAATACGTAGCTTGTGGGAGGTAATAACGTTGTTATATGGTGCATTTCTGGACTCCAGTGTACACAGTGACCCAGCCTTTGACAACAGGCTTATTTGACAATTTGTATGTGAAGTGATTTATATGTGTTAGTTGTTTGCTTCCAGTAATGAATTTTTTTTTGTACTGCACTTAATGAAACTTTTCTACCAATACATTCAAACGAACTGTTCTGACTACTTGGCTCACTGTGTATGTACACTGTGGTTTACCCTATCGACAAAATGTCAGAGTGGACCACAATAAAGCAGTCATACGAAATGGCCGCTAAAAGCTGAATTTTAATTTGACTTTGTCGTGGTTTTTTGAGTTCTACCTCATCTAATAAGCTTCTTCCAACCAATGTTTGCTTGTTTTTTAGACCCATGCCTATGAAGCACCGATGTTAGCAAAATATTAATACCACGCGTCACTCAGTGAGTACGTATAATTTTCTGAATTTTTTCGCTAAGGGTGATGGATGAGTGGAATTCCGCAACGCGACACAGAGTACTATCAAACACTTTATAGCCCTTAAATGGTTGTGCTTTGGGTATTGTCTAGTCACCGTCGGCTTATGTTAGCATTCCTCATGCGAAGCTATCTATCGGACAGATTGCACTCAAAAGTAGCAAATTACATACAACTATAAGCTTAGGAAAAATTATTTTGACAACGTCTCAAACACGGCCCGTTTAACTGAGAAATTCTGACTACTTTTCGAACAGAAGTTTTTATGCGAGCAAATGTGTGCAGTTGTGTTGGCTTCTGTTGCAAAAAGGGAAGTGAACTTTAAATCGGAAGCATCGGCAGGGGGCGCCAGTGCGTGTGCCATGAAGCGTATCATAGCGTCCGATTTGTTTTATTCACTTATTCATTCATTCATTTATGCGCTCAGTCATTCTTATAATCCACCACTTGCACTGGTGACAATCCATCCAAACCAATCAAGCAACGAGCCTGCGAGTCAACTAGTAACAAAAGAGTTTTGCAATCAGCTTTATGCATATAGCCAGCCAGGATGCTGAGCATTCAAGCGGTTAAAAAGCTGACGCAGAGTGCACAAGTAGTGTCAGTTACTCATACATACATTCATATATACTTTATATACATACGGTGGAATTTTTGTGTAAAGAGAGCAACTGGCGTTCACTTCACTTTTATGTTTCTTTTTTGTGTGGATATTCCTTTTATTTATTTCTGAGCGCTTATCGCATATACTCAGACCTCGAGTGATGTAGATGATTTTTGTGTTTTACTTTTCCTCCATTTATATTTTATGAATTTTCAAACATACGTACGGCTGACTTTGTCAGTGGTAGAAGCGCTTGTATGTCATGTAGAAAGTACTGCTCAGGCGTCTACGCAGTCTGGCGACATCTTCTTCCGTAACTTATGTAAGATATATTTAATTAATGACTTCGAGTTCACGGAAAGTTCAAGTAACCTGCATCAAAGTTGTTATACAATTAATTGCGAGAGGAGCCCCAAGCTAGATAGCCAGATGTGTGGAATCAGTGGTATACGAACTCCCTAAGACTGCCGAAGACTATTAAAGATTTGCAAATACTCCAATTAGGCAGCTAGCGAGTGTGTTGAGGAGTCCCCAAAGGCTTTCTCAACAAATTATGGAAGCTAAAACAGTTTCGCAAGAGGGCATAGTGTACAAGTAGACAACAGTCTGCAGTGGAAGGAAAAAACATGATGCAGCCGCATGTAATATGCACTGGGTTAGATACTGTCTTACATGAAATTTACTATGGCACGTCAACACAGAAATCTCCACCTTAAATCAAAACAAAGTAAATAAAAAGTCATCTACCTACCCTCCAATTTCTAGCAACCCACGCAAATACGAGTGGAAAAATGAAAGAAAATCAAAACTGTAGCTTACAGCCTTAGCGTATGTTTGAGCTATTAATAGGGGGAAGGTTGGGAAATCAACAATCAAACAATAAAAATGGTGGTGGAGGGGTGCAAAAAAAACAGTTGGGGAAGTACAGTGAATCGTCAAGTACCAAATGTGCTCCCCAGTGAAACTCATTAAAAAAGTTTGCCAAATAAGAATGCACGAAAGAATTTTACAAACCAAAAGGAATGCGAGGAGATAGAGACGAAATAGAAAAGTGAGGAAATTAACAGCAGACATAGGCGTTAACTGTAGCAGTTATAAAAACTAATAACAATGGCGGTGAAAGTTCTGTGCGCAGATGTAAAGCTCGATTTCTTTACGAGAAAAAGTCAGAAGAATGTCAAAGTTACTGTGGTAGATATTAAAGAAAAAACTAGAATTAATAAAAATATAAATAAATAATATGCTTATAACATGTAGAAAAGTATCATAACTTAATAAATTCCAGTATTCTTTACATTAAGGGTTTTTGAAAAGTTGCAGTCAGTAGTGAATAATTCCCAGATGGTATATTTCTTTATATCATCTTCGATATTTGTCAAGTAGACAGATGTACAATTTTACAGGATAGAATAATGCATTAAAATTATGGAACCTTGTTATGAAAATAGTCGATCTTTAAAAAAATATATCGCAAAATTCATGATTTTTCTTGTGGGAATAATCGTCCCATAAGTTGACGGCGTTGACGCATAAAGAAATACCGTCTAGGAATTATTCACTACTGACTTCTAGGCGCCACTTTTCCAATACCCTTTAGTTCTTAAAAATGAAATTAAACAACAACTATAGTTACTGTTATAAATACAAATCAATATATATATATAACTAGCGTACCCTCGCCCGCTTCGCTAGACGATAAATTCAATGATTTGCTGAAAGAGAATAAAATTAATACGAAACAAAGCAAATTCTTTGATACAATTTCATTCGAACTTTATCGTAACACTTTTTGGTAGACAACGTTTTTGGTTTTTCCATCTTTCGCGTGAATAATGACGATGGTTCGCCTACTCGTGAGCAATCTACATACAATTGTCCATGAGAAAAAATTGGGTATTCTTAATTAATACCGCACATTTGTAGAGACTGTCCTTGCGCCTTATTAATTCTCATAGCGAAGGCAAGGCGAATAGGGAACTGCAAACGTTTGAAATCGAATGGTAAATCCGTCGGAATCAGTGGAATTCTCCTTTGTACTTCCCTTCCAAAATTGTTGCTTCGATAGCGTTACCCAGTAGCTTCTTCACAGCGAGTCTGGTACCGTTGCAAAGTCGTGGCACATTAATGTTGCGCAGCATAATAATCAGTGCTCCAATTTTTAATCGTAAATTATGAGGTGGTAGGCCTAGCAAATCGAGTGAGTTTAAGAATTCAGTTGGATAATTTACGACATCATCTTGATCAGTAATAGTGTCCATTGACTTACTTATATGCAACTATGTCACCAGGTATTTGATCCAAAATAGCTGCATTTATATAATTGATGCCCTTATTTTTCCCAGCTAAAATTGCTCTTTCGCTGAGCCAATCATGGTTTTTGTAATGTTGAACTATGTTTGGAAATACACTCTTTATCAATGCCTCTTTAGACTGTGCAAAAGTGCAGAAATTGTTAAGCAATGTAATCATTCCTGTTGGATCGACAGACATTTGGCCATTTCCGATTTTCAGTAATTGGTGTGAAAATTCAGCTGCTGACGGATCGTTCTGTAGTTGAACACGTACGTTTGTAGCAAGTGTAAGCGTGTTTACATGTCTCCATAAATACGATGATTTTAAGCATGCATTGATTTCATCTGCAGCCGTAGATTTTGGGATCACAGGTAATGTTTGCCTGAAGTCTCGAGCCAATAAAATCATGGCACCTCCAAAGACTGTTTGGCTTCCTCGTAGATCTTTCAAAGTTCTTTCAAGTGCTTCCAATGGTTTCTTGTGTGCCATAGTACACTCGTCCCATACGATGAGCTTACATACTTTAAGAACTTTTGCCATTCCAGATGTTTTCGAAATATTATATATATTACATGTTGGTATTTCATTTACCTGCATATTCAAAGGCAACTTTAATGCAGAATGTGCTGTGCGACCGCCTTCCAGTAATGTAGCCGCGATTCCGGAAGAAGCGAGTGCCAATGCAACGTTATTATCTGATCGAATTGTTGCTAATATCAATGAAATCAAAAATGTCTTTCCTGTTCCCCCAGGAGCATCCAAGAAAAACAATCCACCAGTGCCATGGCTAACATTACTCATGATTGTATCATAAACATGTTGCTGTTGGTCATTCAATTTCGTTATATTTGATGTTACAAATGTGTTTAGTTCATAACAACCATAATGGTATTCACGCTCCAGTTTTCGATTGAGAGCTTCGGATTGTGTTTTCGTTTCGTGATGAACAATTTCCGTCTTTGACTCGTTGTTCGTTGAATTTTCGTCTGAAACAACAATCACATTGTCCTCATCGATCTGAATTCCCATGTCTTCAAACACGCTCATATCGTTGGAGTTATCTGAATTTTGTGTATTCATGTGTTCATCCTCTTCGGTAAATAAATCCACAACTTTATTTAAATCTGCCATTCCGAAAATGTAATGTTATTTTTTTCAATTCGTATCAATCCGGGAACAATGTATTCTATTGTAATCTTATCGATGTGAATACCCAAAGAAAACTGAAGAAACCAATTTTTTCTGCCACATCACATGGGGAAAGGTATAAAGTGGTGTGCTCTGGTGTGCGGTATTCGTAAACAAACCGTTTGAACATTTCCTTTGTTCTTACAAAATGTATATCTCGTTTAACGTAAACCCAAAACAACTTCTGCCAAATCTCTGAGAGGCGAATAACTATTTTCTTGTCTGGCAAACCTTGGTAAATCTTTCATCCTTGCCTCGTTTGACGTAAACCCAAAAACAACTTCTGTCAAATTCTCTGAGAGGCAGAATAACTGTTTCTTGTCTGGCAAACCTTGGTAAATCTATTATCCTTGGTCAACACACTTGTTGCTCTTACAAATGAACTGCACACAAAACACAAGTCAGTAGTTCGGCGTTCGTGTATGTGTACTGAAGCATTTCTCTTCATAAAGATCACACAAACCTCTGTGTTTATGTTTACTCTCCGTCGAAAAAAATTTGCAACTTAGCAACATGACACAAATCGTTTCACAATAACGAAAAATTTGTATATTTATTCAAAAAAAGTTGTACACAGAAAATGAATTTTCACTAAAAACACAATTTGTACAATATTTTGATTTTTTCTTTTTTTTATATGAAGAAAAAATTAAAAAATAATTTTTTTTTGCTAAAAACCTTCCCCTAGTGGATCCCTATAACATGAAAAAAGAACGAATAAAATTGGCCTCGTATCGGCCCAAAAACATGCGTACAAACAAACATCATTTCATTTTTATATATATAGATATAGCGCTTACATTCTTCGTTGGTGGTTTGTCCGAACTCTTGATGTTTTTTGCTCAAACGGACGGACCTACAAATTTATGCAGCCTCCGAACGGCAGAATGTTGAGGAGCGCTTACCGGACATAAAAAGGTTTGTGTTGGCCTGTGGGCGTTGAAATACTTATAACATCATTCATAACAGAAAAACAAAGGTGTCCTCCAGGTGTCCTCCGCTTTGTGGTTCAGGGATACAAAAAAAGAAATAACATAGAAATGCGGAAGAAGCAAAATGCATTAGGTTAGCGAAAAGCATAATTTTGGACAATGAAGTCTACATCGAAGCAGCCTACTCCCAGAACCGCAATACTACTCGAAGTTGAAGGCGAATCACTTTTGGGAGCTAAGTTTTCAATAATATTGAAAAGTTTGAACGTAAATAATATTATCTAGCAATTTGCCAATGAGGCAAAATGATATCCTCGTTTGTGGCAACTGCTACAATACATAAAGGGTTTTCCAATAACAGGTGTTATGAAAGGAATGGATGATAACGTTTTTTTATGCTCGGAATTGGATGGTGCTGCGTGCCACACAGGCAACGAAACCATTGATCTTTTACGGGAAAAGTTTCCGGACCGTGTTATCTCTCAAAGAGGTGAGCACATTGAGCCACCGAGATCTTGTGACTTAACACCTTGTGACTTTTTTCTTTGGGGCCACGTGAAAGAGAAGGTCTACGCCAACAGCCCAGTGTCGATTCAAGACCTCAAAGATGGAATTCGTGAGGCTATCGAGGACATAAGGCAGCCACTTTGCAATTCGGTTATGTAAAATTTCATGAAAAGGATGTTGTCCTGTAAGCGTGGTCGTGGTGCTCATTTATATTAAAAAATAGCTTTTTTCTTCAGTACTAAAAATTGTTAAAAGTGTTAAAAAAAACATTACTGCTGTTTATAAAAATTTAAGGAGGAACCACACTGTTTTGGCCAGATTCAGGCTCAGCTTCAGTTCACTACGTGAAATTTACCTTTGACTCCCATATCAACACTTTTTGATCCACTTCAAACTTGACTACTGAACTAACTGAATACACGGAATTTTTCTAAAGACTCCAAGTAAAATTTAAAATTTTAAATTTCCACAAAGTTTGAACTGAGATTTGTTAAATATCAGTTTCATAGAAGAATAAACTCTACTTTCATACAAAAGTTCTTAGAATTAAATGGGAAACAATTAAATTGAGAAAATTTGTCAATAATTCCTTTTGCTATAGTTATGAGACGTACTTTATGTATATTAGTATACAAGTCTTAGGGTAGTTAGGGTAAGTTAGTGGGGGTGAAGCGAATTAAGGTGACTTCCTGTAAGGTAAATTCAGGTAAGTTTAGTCGAGTTGATGAGAGGAGTGACAATTTAATTTTCTCGATCTGTCTAGAGAAATAAATCTCGAAATTTAATTGTTAATTTTGAGATAAATACAATGCTCAAGAAATCAGTTTTATTACTAAAATAAAACTCAAAACACAAATACTCAACGGTTATCATTACACAAAAGATAGAGATTATTTCTGATTAAAAAAATAACAACTCACAAAAAATCGTTATTTTAGGGCGAAAAATATAACACTCGAAAGATCGAAAAAATATAATTCGGCACATGTGTTAATTGAAAATTGTAATTTTAGTCTTAATATTATAATATTTTTTAAAGATGTCAGTCAATAATTTTTAGATCATATATTTATATATAATTGGCGCGTACCCCCTTTTGGGTGTTTAGCCGAGCTCCTCCTCGTATTTGTGGTGTGCGTCTTGATGTTGTTCCACAAATGGAGGGACCTACAGTTTCAAGCCGACTCCGAACGGCAGATATTTTTATGAGGAGCTTTTCCATAGCAGAAATACGCTCGGAGGTTTGTCATTGCCTGCTGAGAGGCAACCGCTATTAGAAAAATGTTTTCTTAATTTTGGTGTTTTCACCGGGACTCGAACCAACGTTCTCTCTGTGAACTCCCAATGGTAGTCACGCACCAACCCATGCGCCTGGGTAATAGGCCCACATATAAATATTTTCGAAACTATTCTACGATATTTGAAGCTTTTAAGTTATTCATTGAAAATTTGATAATAATAATTATTCTCGTTCACTGAAAGGAACAAGTCGTAAAACTTGCTCGCATATTACAATTTTTTAAGCCGTGAATTGGACTGGCAAGCAAGATATGAAGTGGCATAGCAGCAAAGAAGTAAACTTGGACATCTTAACGCCGGTATATAAGCGCGTGAAACTCCATGCTCCTGCAAAATTTGGAGCTCAATCTTAATAATGCCAAAAATCTCGTCGATATACCTTCCACTTGGCCACATAATCAGAACCAGAACAAATCATTGCGGCTTGTAAAAATTATCAAATGAGTTAACCCGATCTAAATATTGGGATACACCTAACTACGATCGCCAAAACATTACTTTAACAGAGATAATGCACGAATGATGTTTAGTGCTCGCTTTCTTTAGCATTTGTTACAAAATTTTTTAAGGAATGCCAGGCAACATCAATATAAACCTAAACGTAGAGCTATAAGTACCAGACACTACAGTAGGGCAGCAGGCACAGGGAGATGTAGGGTGGTCCTATTTACTCTTACCGTGACATATTGACACATTAAGCTTCAACCAGCATTCAACGGACAAGCTTAATGTATAAAATTTATTATGGCACATACTGATAATATTTAATTTAAAATAATAATAATAAACAACTGAAGCAAGATATATTAAATGAAATTTTCAAAAAAGTACTCCCTGTACGAGTAATACCATAAATATAATAAAATGTATTACAATGACACCAAATCACTCACGTATAAAAACACCCACATGAGTATAAACGCCTTTCACCCGGAGCGAAACTGCCAACAGACGTACGTATATAAATCCATACACACATACATACATACATATGGGAGTATGTGGAATCAAATTAATTTTCAGCCAAACATTTTAAACATTTTGGGGCAGGGGTTACAAAACTATTCCGTAGACAAATTCATATAGATTTAATGCAAACAAACAGAAGAGCTTATGGAAGGTATATTACTACGTAGGATGAGCAGACAACAGGAACAACACCAATGCAGCTGTTTATTCCCCCAAGTCAGTCAGTCAGTCAGTCAATCACACGCTGTCATATATTTGCGTCGACATTTAGACCTACAACTACGGAAGTAATTATTCACTCAGCCATATCCATAGTCATCCATACATGGAAACATTCGCATATAGTCAGCAAAGTCGACAGCCAGCGAACCGTTTCCAGTCATCACTGTCCGCAGCTGGCTGTTATTCATTACCTTTGTCGTTTAGCTGCTCGGTTGCCTAGTCGTTCGGGTGTTAGTAATCTGGTCGCCTTGTCTAATTGTCCAATGTTGAGTTCAACAAGTCGCTGAAGAAATAATGGCATTGCCTCCTACATCTTCTACTGCTACAAATGACAAGATTCATAAATTAGAACTGCAGTATTTGAGTTGACGGGGATGAGAAGTCTTGACGGCAAGCAAATATTTCTACTATTAGCAGATATTAACAACTGAAATAAATTAAAGTACACAGTAAAATGCGCATTTGAATGCAATAATAACAGAAAGGAATAATGATTATGTGGCATGAAATTTTTTAATTTACTTTGAGTATTTCTGGCCAACTAATATGAAAATACAATATTAAGAGATTTACCAAATAGACTCTGGATGTTGAATGTTCTTCAAAAATCTCTTCCATGATATTTCATATCAACAGCTGCCAACGAACAGTAGTCACGCACCAATCCATACGGCTACGGTGACCGATTTTTAATTAGATTTCTCTTAATTATATTGCTTACTTGCCTTCAAATTTTTACATAATCTTTCGATCCCGATTTATTTTTAATAATTTTATCTTATTTTTTCTTTTTTTATTTATATGTTTCTTTACATATTGCATAATGTTTTTTACCTTTTTATCCATACATTTAAAGTATTCGAAAACAGCTCCCTGTACTCATGTTTGCTTCTGAATGTTTCTTATTGTATAACGATTGTCTACTCCTTGATTCAGCGTTGCGAAAAGGTGTTAAGAGGTACATTAGGTTGGGTATTTGAGACTATGTCTAAAATTTGCTTCTCAACAGTGGCTTTTCTTCTTCAGTCATAAATTTGTGATCCATTGGCTACAATGTTCAAATTCCAAAATTGAAAACCTCTCCCTCAAAGCTGTCGAAATAGTGGACTAGCTTTGACACAAGTTTATTACATCTGGGGGGGTCTACGTTTAATCGGCAAAATAGATATTAACTATAAGTCAACTTAATTTTTGAACCACATCTCGTATAGGTTGTTAAAAAAAGTATGTCAAATATATAAGGAGCTAACAGTATGGATGGAGCAGCATAAAATTGTAGGTCCCTTCATTTGTGGAAATACATCATGACGAACAGCGCTAATAGAAGAAGGAGTCCGGCCAAAAACCCAGCGATAAAGAGTGTACGCGTAAAAATATATAAAGTAATAAAACAATCTAATAAAATCACAAGCTAACAGTTTTGAAGATATGGCAAGTAATGCTTGTTTTGTGCTCTTTTGTTGCCTGCATGTGTTTCATCCTATTCATACCTATCCTAGTATTCTGATATAATGTGAAATTATTTGTTTTGAGTACGAAGAAAATCATCCAATGTCCATTTTTTACAGAAAATAGCTCACAAACCATCGAGAGTAAAGTATAAACCATCAATAAGAATTTTAAGTGTACTTCAAGATGAGAAGTTGATATTGTGGACTATATGGTTCCTGGATGACTGTACTCCAGTTCATATTTCGATTGCCATTAGAGATCATTTACACCAAACTTTTCCACGTAGGAGGCTAGGTCGGGCAAACCTGCATTATGGTATGCAGGTTCGACTGATTTCAACCCTACAAATTTCTTATTTAGGAAATATTTGAAAATATTAATCTATGGTAATCTGAATAGTTAAAGGCTGCAATGATGAACTAATCAAAAATACCAACAAATCTTAGCCACTCAGGTGGTTTTAGAAAGCGTTCGAATATCCTTCAGACAACGAATTTATGCCTGCTTGGAAATGGAAGGGGGTACTTTGAATGTATCTTTTGAAAAGACTTTGTTTTTTGCTTTATTGTGTTGTTTATTTGTGCACAATAAATAAATACCATAGGTGATTGAAAATAAATGTTTCAAGGAAAAATAACTTGCTATTTCCCCAAACCGGGTGTTTGGCCAAGCTCATCGTCCTAATTCTGGTGCGCGCCTTGACGTTCTCCACAAATGGAGAGGCTTAAAGTTTTACCCCACCTCCGAACGATAGATGGGTTTTTATGAGGAGGGTTTTCATGGCAAAAATACACTCGGAGCTCCGCCATAGTCTACCGAGGGGCTAGCGCTATTAGAAAAAAATTTCGTCTCCGGGTCACGCACCAACCTATTCGGCTACGGCGGCTGGCTTAAACATCTTATATCCTTTTTATAACAACCGATTATGGAGTTACACACCCTTACACAAATTACTGAGCATGCAAGCGGTCATAAAAAGTCTTTCAAGAGTGACGTCTAGATGTCAGTAGTGAATAATTTCTAATGTCACCTATGTCAAGTAAACATGTGTACAATTTTAGCCATGGACTTTTACGCGGTACAACGCACTAAAATTATTGGATCTTATTACGAAAATGGTCCGATCTTTAGAACAACATATTGCAAAATGCATGATATTTTTGGTAAAAATAATCGTCCCCATGAGCCGAAGGCTGGCGAAAAAATTTAAAGAAACTGCTCCAGGTTATGTCGAGAATAGAAAAAGAATGACAGAAGAAAAACTGGTCGCTCTTTTGATAATATTGCAGCTGTAACGCAAAGTGTTGCTGAACAACCTTCAACATCGATATATCAACGTTCTTAATGATTAGGTATTCATGCATCGAGTGTGTGGCGGATTTCACATAAGGATTTGCATTTGCATCCTTACAAAATTCAATTAACACAGGAATTGTAACCAATAGATAAGTATCAAAGTAAAAATTTCGACAATTGAGTCTTGAGCTTATTTCACGGATGGATTTGTGCCGCATCCGGGGAGAAGAAAGCCCTCGAGTAATTTCGAAAAAATCATTAAATTCGCTAAAATGTACAATTTGGTATTCCCTTTTTTGCCCCATTTTTATGCGAAAATAAAAATTAATGGTACTGTCAATGGGCATTGCTATAAGCAGCTTATTGGAGGTTTTTGTGACCTGCTTTTTGGGTGTTTGGCCGAGTTCCTCCTCCTGTTTGTGGTGTGCGCCTTGACATTCTCCACAAATGGAGAAGCTTAAAGTTTTACCCCACCTCCAAACGATAGATAGTTTTCTATGAGGAGGTTTTTCATGGCAGAAATACACTCCGAGACTTACCATTGCCTACCGAGGGGCGAACGCTATTAGAAAAAACGTTTCCTTCATTTTTGGTATTTCACCGAGGTTCGAACCTATGTTCTCTCTGAATTCCGAATGGTAGTCAAGCACCAACCCATTCTGCTACGGCAGCCGGAGCTTGAAGGAATATATATAAATGTCGCGTACACCCTTTCTAGGTGTTTGGCCGAGCTCCTCCTCCTATTTGCAGCGTGCGTCTTGATATTATTCCACAAATGGAGGGACCTACAGTTTCAAGCCGACTCCGAACGCCAGATATTTTTATGAGGAGCTTTTTCATGGCAGAAATACACTCGGAGGTTTGCCATTGCCAGTCGAGGGGAAAGAATAGGAATCTTTATTTTCAACAGGATGGCGACACAAGTCACACAACACGGAAAAGCATTCCATTATTGCGATCTAAGTTAGCCGGTGGATTAACTTCACGTAATGTTGACATAAATTGGCCATCTAGATCTTGCTATCTAGCTATACTAGGCTACTTTGTGTGGGCTTTTTTAAAGGTAAAGTCCACGTGAATAAGTCAGAAATGATTCCAGAGCTGAAACACAACATTCGGATAGCGACTGCCGAACTCAATGCGATTATGTCTGAGCGAGTCCTTGAAAATTTTAATTCTCGCATGAGAGCTGTAGATGTGCCCGTGGGAGACATTTAAATGATTAAATTTTTCACATATAATTCTTAAGAGTTGTATTTTGAATAACAAATTTGAAACCTGAAAGAATCTAAATTTGTATAATTTTATTGTAGGCGTGTCTATTGAAAGACCTCTTATTAAAACTTGACGCTGCTTACATATAATTACCGGCATTGCATACGTCTAGAATAAGGCTAACCATATTATCTATATAAATCACATTTATCAAATCTGCGCAGGTATTTAAACATAACAAATATTATTAAACCATTCATTAGTTTCACACTTATTTTGTGCCAATTTTACTGTGTTATAAAAGTAAATCTTTTAATTTCGTAGACAACTTCTTGACAACTATTCCAAATCTTCATATGTTGATTAATGGTCAACTAATTCGAAGCGCATATTAAGAAATAAATATCATAGAATACTGCTAAAATAAAAGCTCTGATTGATCAATTAAATCATTATCGAAAGAAAATTCTGAAATTATTATATTTTTTAAACAAAATCGTCGTTTGAGTCATGCGAATAAAATTGTGTTCATATAATCTCCACTTATAGATTTGATCTAAATATGTGCATTGCAATAAATAATCAAGTATTTCGCTCTAATTATTTCTCAATCTAGAGTTGGTATTAAATTTCCGACAGGCACACGAACATTGCGCTGCCTCTTTCACTTACATGCACACTTAACTGCATAATCAGTATCACAAACTTTAAGCATTAAAAATTTACCAATGAATGACATTATTTAGATATTTTTAAATTTTACCAAACAGTTCGAATAAAAGAGCTTCGCATTTCAGGATACAATAATTCCCCCAAGGGATCTCATTAATACACTAACATAAGGGAGTGAGTAAAACTCAAATACATCAAACTTCATTCTAATACATACAAAGCCAAGTGAACACAACAATACTCACACAAAACTAATACAATTCGATTCAATGATATGTATACAAATACTTAAAAAGGCCAACGGTATAAAAATACGCACACAACAGCCACTAAAATACGAATGTGTTAAGTAGAGCAGCGGAAGAGAAGCACAGTTATTTTCACGCAGATGAATACTGCAACGGAGTGTAAGTGTAAATATACTTAAAAAGGTGCAATCCTTTGGTAAGGCTTAACTCCTACACAAATACTCAAGGATAAGTATGTTTGTATATGCGAGTAAAGGATAACTTAATATTTTGCTGCAGGCATATTTATTACATACCTAAAAGTCGTTGGGGTGTTAAATGTCCTGCGGTTATGGTAAACACTCAACGAAAATGATCCTTTCTTTTCTTTGTACAATGCGGTTCTGTAACTGATGATGTTGCAGGCGTAAAGCTACCCGATGAACCATTCATGTGTGCTTAATTTGGCCAAATATTGCAATGTTTTTTTATTTTATTTTTTTACAGTGTTTCACATGAAAAGGTGCGCGCACAACCACTACCACATTGGGATTATTTGCCAACTTCTTAGCTGTTTTATGCACTCATTAATTTGAACAATCTCATTGCTTTAGTATTGCTGGCAGATCAAGCGGAAAACCCGTCTGTAATGTGTACGCCACAAACCAATCACCAAAAGTACACCTGCGGCGCGCAAGCACACGTGCAAAAAGCACAAAACAAAAACAACAAAAAAAGAACACGCGCACACTTTAAAATGAAGCAGCTGTTTTTAGAGATTAAATTATTTATTTCTTAGCTCTTCGTCTCTTCACTTGATCCTTTTATGCACCGCTGGGGCTTATTAAGCAGCCTTAGCGACTAGCATATTCACGCAATCCATGTTCGCATTCCATTGCTTTTACAGCGACCGTACAACGTGTCGTATACTTAACTTCTATTAACAAAGTATCACTTTCGCTTGCACTTTGTGTGCCTCATCCGTTCAATATTTGTTATAACTGTAGTTGTTATGCTGTCAAATTCATTCACAAAATTTCACGTACGTGGCTTTTAGCATTTATTCTTCTTCTTCTTCTTACTGTTGTATCGCAAATTTGTGCCGATTTTACGAAAATATCTGCAAATTGCTCGCTCAGTGCGCTTATCGCAATTCGTCCTGTCGCTTCGAGCTTTCTTACGCGACTCTGCCGTTATGTTTGCCTTCACTGTGTCTTATATCGTCGTACGCCTGTCCATTTGTTTGTTGGAGTCCTTTCGTTTCTGATCGTTTCGGTTTGTTTTCCGCCTGCTACTTTTTGGGCCAACAACTCTACAATTGTTGCTATTGTTGTAGCTGTTGCTGTTGCGTTCGTCAACATTTTCGTTTTCACACTGCAATATTGTGTCGGTTTGTTGAATGGTGGGTGACTATCGTGGGTGGTTATGGCTGCAAAAGCATCAACAACGACAACGACAACAAAACGTACAGAACAACCGGCTGGGTTTGTTTCTGTTTGTTGTTTGGCACGAAAGCCGATTTGCTTGTTACTGGTATTGTTGCCGCTATAATTTTTTTTGCTATTGTTTTTGCCACTTGCCTATTACTTTTCCATTTCTTGCCACTTTCAAGCTAGTCTATGTTATTTCTCTGCTACTTACTGCCACTTGGTGCACTTTTTCCAGATTTTGCTTTACTTCCTTCCCAACTTTTCCGGTCTTTCCGCAAATATCTTTGCACAGACATTTTTGTTGTTTTGTTCTATTTTTAATTTTGTTATTCTGCTGTGCATATGTGTTGTTGTTTGTAATTTGACGTTATTAGTTTTCATTTTATTTCTCGAGTACTTTCCAGCAAAAAGTCATATTACTGCGCCGGCTTCGATGAAGTAGCTTAATTTGTCTGTTTGTTTCCGCATATTTTATATAAATCAACGCCAACTTTAATGAATTTGGCCGTATGCCCTGACAAAGGTCTCCCTGACTTTGATCTGACCGCATGTTATTTATTTTAATTGAAGCAACTAGAGTGTTAATTTGGTTATAAAAGCGCCCTATAAATCCCTTCGACTGCTTAAGCCAATTTCACACCGTTTAACTTCATTTTTAAGGCTTTGGTTGTACCCAACCTCAAAAGTTTGTACTCGAACCGACGTCTAATGAAGGTAGAATTCCAAAATATTTAATCAGAACCAACTAAGTTCCATGCCCATGTCTTCTATTAGAAGTTATTTCACTCTTCAGTTCTGTCTTCAAATTTATGCACTTTAAGGTTCTTCGAAAAAGGGTTTTCGGTATTTTCATTTCACGCTGCGCTCTGCTAGTTATTGTAAACTTTAGCTGCCGTTCAAGCTAAAACTGTTGCTACTCTTTCATTTCATTTTGTTGTTCGTTTCAGTAGTGCACTGTGTTGCAAGTGTGAACAAAAATAGGTTACCAAAAGATATTGCAAGGATGGCTTCCATTTTCCTTCGTAAATAAAAGATAAGGCATCGTCACTGTGAACAAAGAAAATACTTTGAGTGGGCTTGGAAAATACTGAAAGAGTGGGTGTTTTAAAATGGAATTTAAAAAAAAACTTCATCATGCCTCGTATGCGTAAATTTGTGAAAAATATTCGGAAATTAGCATAGCATTTAACAACAAAAGATATCCATTTGTTCGTCCAGCCAACACAATCGAGAATATTGCTGCTGTTGCAAATAGTGTGCGCATGAAAATGAGATCCTCAGCTTGTCGTAGATCTCATCGGCTAATTATTAACTGCACTATTCTGAAGATAGCTCCATGTAAAGACTTTGGCTCTTTAGCTTGAAATCATCAATTAACTCAGGTACATAATTGAATGCAATACTTTACAGAACTCAACAAAAATATGGTGGTACCCAATACACCGCACGCGCAGCCAATACGCAACTCAGATATACGGTTTAGTGCAGTTAGGAAATGGCAGTGATTTTGCTAAAGAAATCATCTTTTCAGACGAGATACCATTTTCGAAAGCCGATTTATTCTCGACGTATAAGTTAATCAGTTAATTTTCCATATTTTGATATAGAAAACAGACGCCAGGATGCTACAAATGTCAATACTCTGCCTCTTTGGTATAGCTTTTGGAGCAGCGAAGTTTTTCAACCAGTTTTTTTTCTCAAAGATAAAAATTGGCTAATTTTTTTACAAAAACCTAAAATGTGAATTTAACGAAATAAGGCTGCATGCTACAAAAGTCATGCCGCTGAGTTCGATAATTATGTAATCAGTCGTTTCAATAAGTCATTTGAACACCATAAAACTCGGTATAGTTATCCAGACAAGCCAACAATTTTAAGGCAGTTAAAAACAATATTTTTCGTTCCAGCATCCATTTAAATAGAATTTGTAGCGCAAAATCATTCATCCAATTTTGTTTTTTAATATCTTCTTTACTAAATAAACAAAATAATTTTGAGTGATGGAAAGTCTTACCTTGACCTTTATGGCCTTCATTTCCCACCTTATTGAATGCTGCAGCATTACAAAAGTTATATATCTCCCGAGCTTCTTCTTAGCATCACAGCCCTTGATGAACCATTAGTTCATTCACCCCCCTTTCGCCACCCGTCTCTATCTAAGGCTACTTCCTTCTACCGCCGCACATTCAGCTTTGCAAGGTCATCTTCAATGCCTTCGAGCCATCTTTTTCTGGGGCGTCCTCTTCTTCGGCCTCCAACAGGGCGCTATTCAACAATTACAGCTCATTATTATATCTCATGCAATAAGTACCGTCCTGCAGTCATTTATGGACCAAAAATGTTTCGCAAAATTTGTTTTTCGAAGGCCATTAGCTGATCAATGTCAGTAGTTTTTAGCGTCCATAGTTCGCAACCATAGGCAATCACAGGACGGATCAATGTTTTGTACATGCTTAACTTTTGGTCGCAAGATAACAATTTTGACTTAAGCAGTTTCAAATTAGAGTAATAAGACTTATTTGCTGCTAAAACTATGTCACTAAATGTCACATGAAATATCCTTATTGGCTGATATTTTGATACCCACATAGGCAAATCCTTGCACACTCTCGAATGCATAGTCTCCGATCAGCAGGTCATCATGCCTTAAACCGGAGCTGGACCAGACCATGAACTTTGTTTTTTCTGTATTAATTCCTAGCCCAGTAGTCCGTACTATTTTTTCTAGTTTTTTTTTAACGAACTCTGTAATTCACTCCTGCTTTTCGCCATGATAAGTATATCATCATCTGCATATGCACAAAAGGTAATTCATTTTGGACCACCTTGTATATAACAACTAACTGTGTTTTGTAGTAGAGGTCTAAATATCCGGGTATCGAGCAGTGTACTTTGTTCTATACTCGCATGAATTTTATTTGTTGCTAGTGGACTCATCTTTTATATTTTGTACTAAAGGCTCATTAAGTGTAATTTTGCAAAATATTATTGTATCGAAAGTTGTGGAATTTATGAAACGATTGGTTCATATTCCAAACTTTCAATTTTCGATATCCCACAGTTGATATAATGTTTTCCCGAAATTAAAATGTAAATATTAGAGCTGACTTTTTATTACTTATAAGTTAAGCCTTTTCAAAAGTTTTCCAGCTAAATAAGGTAAGCATTTTTGAAATTTGTGTAAGCGCTTACCACACTCGCGATAAAATACTTTGCCACCGATACTGGCAGAGTAAATTTTTGTATGAGTTCCTGTGAAAACAATTTTTTTCATTTTGGCTGAAAATAAAAGCCTTCTACACCCCATGACAAAAATGAAGCACTTTTTACAAAATATTATTTCTTTTTTTCCTCGATTCTTTGAATATGCGTCAGATACTTCTAGTAAATATTTATATACATATTCTTCTTTTGCATTAGAAGATTTCAAAATCAATACTTAATTTAATTTTTTTCTCTTTCTCTTTCTAGGTGAGTACAAATTAATTATGATGAATTAAAAGGCAAGCACTATTATTGACATTTTATTATTATGCGATTAGCGTTAAATGGGCTGAATTTCTAAAGTAGACTTATAATATTTTAGATTTTTTATGAATATTTATGCAGATTGCAAATTTGTTTATTCCTTTGTAAGACATTTAAAAACTGACAGCAGCAGATTCAGGTATATTAGTTGTCTTATTTCACTATCAGATTGCCTTGCATTGCATTCTTAGAACTAAATTGTATTAATATTTATTAGGTTATGCGACACTGTCCATTGCGCAATTACTAATGCAATGTGCAAGAATTTATTTTATTTGCCCGTAAACATGTTCGTGCACGCTCATCAACCAGTAGACCAGCAGTACTTAACCCTGTCCACGAAGGCAGGCATGAAGTGGCTTTTTTAGTAGTTTTGCTTTAATAATAAAAATTGTTTAATGAAATATTTTTGGGAAACTTGTTCCGAATGCACTTCAAAACAGCTAAGAAAAAAGGCAATCTGTCAATAAATTAATATGAAATATGAGAATGAACATTTCCAAATGTAAAATTGCTTAGTTCGCACGGCTTTTAAAATTGTTTGGGCCTGTTGATAAATGACTTGAATAGGCCGTTTTTGTGTCATATATCCACTAGGGTTGATCTCTTGTTACCTACCCGATCGCAGTTGTCTTGCACTTATCGCTATCGGTTACGGTTATCTACATAGAGGGAATAAATCATTTGGTTAGATAATTAAACGTAATTTTTCAGGACAAGCGTCTTTAGAATCGATCTGCTGTTCTGTATTCATCTACCACTATTTTACATTCAAGTATTTAACACTTTCCGGAAGTTTGTACAATTTAAAAAGGCGTAATTTGGCAGCTTCTACTTTGTAACTAAACTGTTGTTTTCAAAAAAATAGCCAATATCACAATAAAATAAGGAATTCTGCAGCTCCAGTATAAATTTGGCTATGCAAACAGTTCCGAATACTTTTACGCGACTCTTTTTACAAACAGTAATTTTTTTACATTCCACTGTAGAGCAAGTGATAAAGATTATGTGCAAAAAAACCACGTAGGTAAAAACTACTTCCTGAAGAAAAGTAGAAAATATCAAAATTTTATCTTCATTTGTTCATTTAATAAAAAACCGGTTGTAAGTATTTTTAACGAATGGTCGCAAAAAGTGTATATTTTACAAATTGTACGCAAGGGGTGAAGATATTTTCTGAGTGGACATTTCTCTGTACATCCCTGTGGCATTTCGCTGTAAAATCTGGGATTTAATTGACACACTTATTTTATATGCGTCCGATGCAATATTCACATACGCATCGCTCATGAAACAAATTGTTTCATGTTTCCACATAGTATCATATAAATGTGGATTTTTCTTTAGAAGAATATTCATAATTAGTTTTTATGTTGAGCACAATTAATTACTTTTTTTTAATTTAAAATCAATACAGAGTAGTAAATTGGAGTTATTTTATTTATTAGCATATTAAAACGGTAAACTTTAACAAATACGCCTTTAATTGTACATTTTTTGCTCCTTTTCCGGCAAAGGTACAATTTATTGTACAAATTTGAGGAGGCTTTATTTTTTACTGCAAATCACTTTTATATGATTTTTTATTTACCGCTAATAAGCCTTCATAAAGTTGGTATTTAAAATGATAAATTTGTATCTTCATAAATGGTGATTATGGCCGGAAAGGCTCAAAAGGATGGCGAAACATATTTAAACAATAAAGATAATTCAAATAAGACATTTCTTATATTTTTTGAAGCTCTCTGAGTAATTTTCAATAAAACGCGTTTATAAACTTTGCTTAGATAAAAACTAAATTAGAACCGGATTTAAATAGTTTCGTTAAATAGGTCATATTTGAGCTCAGCAAGCATTCATTAATTATTCAGCTGGGTATGTTTTGATGTTTACAAGATAAGGTTGTCCATGATGTTTTTATTAAATCAATCGAATACAAGTACAAATCGGAATCGCATTACGAATCTAAATACGATTAGTAGCACAGACGTCCGAGCATCGGCTATAGTTTGGGCATAAAAAAGTGAGATCAATTAAAAACACAGGCCAACAACCAAAAAACTTTTTCGATAATTTTAACTAATTACTTTGTAATTTGGTGTCCTGATTACGAAAAAAATTATTAAAAAGTTATATCACCCATCAATTTTTCACATTTTACAATTAAGTAAAAATAAAGTTTATGCACCAAAATGTATCGGATATATTTCACAGTCCTGCGAGGTACAGTTTCTAAACCAGCTATGGGTGTTTCTTGAAGGTTTTTTTATGCTGAAAACGAATATGACCTTGAAAATGCTCCAGCACGTCAGGATTTTAGGCAATTTCAGGTTAAATAGTCAAAAAATGCAGATTTTGGCCATTTTTTTTTTTGAGCAAGGTAAAGTTTTTTTTTAATCTTCCACAACGGCATCGGAAAGTACTAGTCTTCAGCTTTAAAATCCATTTTTAAAAATATTTTTGCGATTAATATAAAAAAAGTTATACTATTTTGAATTCGCCCTTTACAGGGGCGTTAGAGAGTTAGAAAGGTTGAATTTGCATATCTAAACGTCTCCAATTCAAAACAGAATAACTTTTTTTATATTAATCGTAAAAATATTTTAAAAAAAGGACCTTAAAGCTAAATAGTAGTACTTTGCGATGCCGTCGTGGAAAATTAAAAAAAAAAAAAACTTTACCTTGCTCAAAAAAACATTTAAAATATGGCCAAAATCTGCATTTTTTGACTATTTAACCTCAAATTGCCAAAAATCCTGACGTACTGGAGCATTTTCAAGGTCATATTCGTGTTCAGCATAAAAAACCTTCAGGAAACACCCATAGCGGTTTTAGAAGCTGTGAAAAAGCGAGATTTTGCAGGCCTGTGTAATTAGTATCAGAAATAGGCAATATCACCCTTAACAACATTGGAAACAGACGAAGGAACAAGAATCAATTTTCTGCTTTCTGGAGACTGTTGAGTTGTGGCAAACGGAATGTGTAGGATGCGAGAAGATCAGAAAACTAGTATTATGTTAATACGAAATTCAGAGATACCTTTTGCACACGTTCAATCCTGTTAATTAATTATCTTATGGCCGCCAAATATACACGGTATATTCCAAACTAAAATTACGTTCACATATGCAATGATTAGTAATAAGTCCACAACACTTAATCTACCCGTCCACATGTGACAGATTAGCTGCAAAATTGACAGTCAGCTGTCAGGACTGTTTTGAAACGTTTTTCGCCGTAGAAATTGCTTTGGTGGAATATTTTAGCGTTTTTGGATTGTTTAATTATTATTAACGATATGAAGAAAAAGCAAAGAGAAGTAATAGTTAATTTAAGTGCGCAATTTGCTGCTAGTAATAGATAATTAAAGGAAATCTGTAAACGACGACTATTAACGGTGCAAAAAATTATGGCAGCATAGGCATGCGAAATTCGATATTACATTTTATAATAAGCAATAACAGGTCAAAGCAACTATGAACACACGCTTTTTCCTATAATATGAATACATAATTAATAATATCTAACAACAACTTTATTATAATTATGTCTCCAAACCACTTTTGTTTCTGAAATGAATGTGAAATATCTTCTATTCCTCTACCGATTGGTGATAGTAGCTATTTTGAGAGTTGAAGAGCCGATAAACTATTGTAAAATTTTTTTGTTGTTGTTTTTTCAACATAATTATATGTTATGAGCTGAAATTATGTGATTACTTATTTTTTACTAAAAAAGTACTAGATTTTAAAAAGTGTCATTCGTGTTTTATTACTTGGACCTCTGAAAGTGTTCGATTCGGCCAACAAAATCAATGTTCAGTCAACATCGGAAAAAGATTCCACAACGTATTTTAATCTAGGTTTACATACCAATACGAGTCATATTTAACTGACACCAATCAATAGACTATTACAAATATTTATTATGTATTCCTAAAATAGTTCAACCTCTGTTCCTTCCAAAGTTACATAGCAACATATTCACCTCAAAACTTCGTGATTGCTAAGCAGCCTCATATCTAAACCATTTGGTGTAATTACGTTAACATAAAATTCGAATACTCCTTCACAAGTTTGTCACGCGCTGCTCCACTATTTTATTCCAATTACTTCTCAATCACTCTCTGCAAAATCGTTCGCTTTTTACACAAAAGAGCACTAACCAACATCATTCTCATCATACAGCAAACAACAACAACACCCAAAAACGTGTATATTATTTATGTACTCGGAGTTATGCTCATCAAGGGTTCTAATAAAAACAAAAAAACAAATGAACTACCAAACGTTTTTACCCTTAGAGCCGTAAAATGTATACAAAGCCAAAGGCACGAATGTTCTATTACAGAACGAAGTAAAAAAGGTAGTTTGGATTGAAAACATTCGATATTGGTCAGCCCTTATACGATTTGCATAAGCGAGGCTGTATAAAACCCAAACAAGCCTACCCACCAACAGGCATTTCTGCTTTCCTGTTGCGTCATATCCTCACAAAAATGTCTATATTAAAACGCTGCTTTCCTATTTTCAATTTTTCACTTCCTATTTTTTTATTTTTGTTTGTTTTTTTGTTGCCGTGACGATTGCTGCCAGTAGTTCTGATACAGCAGTGAGGAATACTATGTGGTAACCCACATAGCAGGACCACACGGCGTATGAGTATCGGTTTATTTGCGAATATGAGCTTTGCAGTGCCGGTATGTTAGTTTGGTTCATTGTGTCTACCTTTGTAGGTGCTTGACATGTTGTATGACCCATAAACATACAAATCATGCAATGACTCAACACGTCAAGTCGTTAGTTGGCTAACAAATTGACTCCCAAAGTGTACGTGGGGGCTTAAAGGGTGTAAAAGAGCTCGATAGTGCGCAGTGGTAAAATGGAACGTGGAAAAAATGTCAAATGTGCGTTAGGGTCGCTTAAAGAAGAAAACTAAACAATATTGCTTTGCTACATCCTTTTACAATATTTTCAAAATTCATCAAGAATTTAGTTTAGCAAATCGTTTCATTTTCAAAAATTTGAACTAGAAATCGTAAATAACGCACTTAAAATATAAATATTTGTTATTGTAGTGGTGCACCAGACTCTGCCAGTGCGGTATAGTGGCCGATCGTCATCGTCGAACTTATTTAACGGTGGTTAAATTTATTCTAAGCATACCATTGCTAAATAGGGCTTTTGAATATGATATCCTACATATACCTGCTGTGGCTATGAATGGACCATGTCATTCGATCAGCCCGATTTTTGACTACTTTTTCCAATAAATCTGCAATAAATCGATGCGACGTGTGGTAAGTTTTGCCATTTTATTGGAACCAAATGTCGTCGATGTTTACCTGATTAATTTTTGGAAACAAAAATACAGTCAACGGCAGCCATTCACCGCTACAGCAGTTCCTTCCTCATTTCGAAAGAAATAAAGACCGATGATGCCACCGGTGCTTTACAAACACCCGGTATTAATAATCAAACCATAAACTATCTCTCCAGCAGTAAAGTCGAAGAAATTCGAACTTCTGGAAAGATCAGTAACATTCCTATATGTCTTTAAGGCATCCCGATCTTTTCGAGAATTATATCAGCAACTCTAGCAAGATATCGACTAAGCTCTCTAGATTCTCAAAGAAGTGATTTTGCAGGAATCGAAAGCGCATTCTTTGAAATACAGCTCATTCGCTTTAGAAGTATTGCACGCATTTCACCTCCACTGCACCGCTTAAGCATTTACCGAAATCGTTACACGGAGCTCTGAACCTAGTGGCAATTTGGAGAGTAAGTCATTTATTAATAAGTCCACTACAAAACGTATATAATTATATGTTTTTTTTTCTACAAGATGTAAAAGCAATCGAAAGCCTTAGTCAGTTTGGGACTCTAACGCCACTAAAAGCATATCAAGTCCGACGGTTCATCCTACAGGGATACCGTTTTGTAATTACGTCTGGAGGACGTCGGGAGCAATAAGCTCAATCGTCAGTTATATTCGTTGACTGTTCGTCTTGCTGCTTTTTATCAATGTGACAGTTGTCATTGCTGCCGCGTTCATCTCGCATCGTTCCTTCCCCTCCAATCAATGTTGCGAAGTTCCACGATAATTCGAGTTGCAAAAGCTTGCACTGCCTTCCATTTTTCATTCGACTCAAGCATTTGTGGAACTAGGTTAATGGCCGTCAGAAACCCACCAGTTGTTCTTGCTAGGTCATCGCGTTCCTTAACGAGCCTGCTACAATAGAAAGCCACATGTTCGACCGTCTCCTCTTCGTCCAAGTATTCTGGACAATAAGGGCTACCCGCTAAGTCTAGGTGATGCAGATATTTTTGGAAACATCCGTGACCACTTAATAGCTGCGTTAGGAAGAAATCAACGTCTCAGTGTTTCCGACAGATCCACTCGTTAATCCGTGGGATCAACCTATGCGTCCACCGGCCTTTTGATGACTGGTCCCACTTTGATTGTCAGTCAGCTATCAAGATAGAACGTTCTGCTTGTTTGAATTCGTCTGTCGGCTTCATACCTTGCGAGCAGTACAACCTCTTCTGTAAGTTTGCCCGGATGTTTATAGGCTTTTTGCTAGCTATGACGCAAATTGCATAGTTATTTAAAATGGCTTTTTTATACTCCAGCCCAGATTGGAGAGGCGTACAACATTATGGAGTCTGTCACAGTGGAAAGAATTTTTCTCCTGGCACCCTGTGCTCCTCCTAAGTTCGGTAGCATGAATGTTAGTCTGGCATCAATGTACATCCCAAAATATTTTATAGACTTCTGGGATTCTATATCGTGGCCACCAACTGATATTGGCAGCTTTTCTTCCTGCTTGCCTCTGCTTATCAGCACCAGTTCTGTTTTTTTGGCAGCTAGTTCCAGACTGGCGTTATTCAACCACCTTTGTATTCTTGTTATGGCATCATTACATACATGTTTCAATCTATCTATGAGCTTTTTAATCACTACCATGCGATATCTTCAATCTATCTATGAGCTTTTTAATCACTACCAGTGCGATATCGTCGGCATATCCCACTATGGTTGTATTAGCGGGCATTTCATAGCTTTCAAGAATGCCACTACCAGTGCGATATCGTCGGCATATCCCACTATGGTTGTACTCTTTGGGCCCTTCAGCGGGCATTTCGATTTTAAGAATGCCATCATACATAGCGTTCCATAGGGTTGGTCCAAGAATAGTACCTTGCGGTACTCCACCTGACACGCTTTGGGCCCTCCTCTGTATCATACTGCAGTACTCTCTGGTTTAAGTAGCTGCGGATGATAAGATACTTTGGTACCGAGAAGCTACTGAGTGCATTCAAAATATTTGCCCAATTGGCCGTATTAAATGCGTTTTTTATGTCTAATGTCTAATGTTATAACGAACTAATTGTCTGAGAGACCTCCTGGCCCCTCCAGATACTCCCGTAATCTTTCACTTAATATTCTTTCGAATACCTTCCCAACGGGATCGAGCATACACAGCGGTCTGTATGACGATCTGTGATCCGGCTGCTTTCCCGGTTTTAGCAATAATACCACTTCTTTGGGAATGTACCTTCGGTCAGGCACAAATTATACAGGTTTGCAAGCGCAGCCGGATTTGAGTACCCCGCCGCTTTAAATGCCGCACTGGGTATGCCATCGGACCCAGATGCTTTGTTGTCATTGTTGTTATATGTTATTGAAAGTCATTGATAGTTCAATATCCTTTGTTCATTGTGTATTGACCAAAGAGGATGCCCAGCCCTGCAGGTGTACAGATTAGTTCACCTGCTTTTGGGAGCAGCCCTCTGATTAACCTGTAAGAGCAGCAATCTTAGTGGTACTTGTAACTCTTTCTCAGCGCGCTTATCTGCCCCCAAAGATCAAAATAAAGATTTCCATTACTTAAAATATTTTTTTCTCCTCCTCCCCTTTTTCAGGAAAATTTAGAGTTAGAAATATGTCCAGAAATAGCACTGCATTTTGCAGCTTTAGATTTGTAATATTAACTGCCGAAATTCTGAAAACTACTACTTTATATATATCTGTAAAAGAACTGCATCTCTCTAAATGTAATCTCTAGTAAGTTAAAACTATTTTTCCCATAACTAGTCACCAAACTATTTCAACAAGTTCTCGTGCACTTGTGTTTACTGGGTATTTTGTCAAAAATTAGCGACGTGTGAAAGCCGTCAACAGCTGCCAAAGCCGAACAACACCAAGCAAATTGGACTTAGTCTACATCATCACTGTTTCTCCTTTTCTTATCGTAGTGTTAGCTTATTTTTTCTCCACCCCTATTTTAACCATTAGTGTTACTGTATTCTGTATGTACTATAGTCACAGTCCTAAGCATTTGTGTCATAAAATTGTTATTTTAATCCGGAAGTTGATGGAATTTCCTGAGCGCAACATTTTACTTGTGTGTCATACAACGTGTGCAACAGCTTGTTTTCATGAAAAATCCAGCTTTGGACTGGCGTAGCGTGCGATTTACTTAGTTGCCCTCAACATAGGCATTCAGTGTGTCCCTTAAGCTCACAGCCCACAGGCGTAGGTTGATTACGTTTACTCTCTTTTTTCCTTTTTTTCTTTTTTCAGGCGAAATATTTACAAATACGTTATTTTTTACTGGCAGTAAAATTTATAGACCTGTTTGTTGTTGCTGCTATTTTTTCTTGTTTTTCCGCCTATGGTAATTACTCTTCACCAATTGAAGTGCGGAAATAACGTTCAACTTCCGGTTCAGCATTTAAGTGAATTTTGAGTAACCATGTTGATTGCCCCTACGAAGGGTGTATAGGGTTGCCATAGGAAATAGGAAATTATTATCTTAAATGCTATAAAAAAAATATATATGTAGGTTGGTTATAAGTAGTAATACTAATTGGCTATACGTACATAGTAACTGTCTTCATCCCGAGCTAGGAAAGTGGCACACTTAGGTCCTTAGAATACGTTGTAATACCATTTAATCATTTAATAAGCAAGGAAATTTATAAATGTTTGTCAAACTGAAGCCCACCAGTCAGTCAAAGAAATGTTGTCGTAGCCGGAGCCGTCTTAATTTCGCTACAGCATGGAAGTGCTGCTCCTCGTGGCGGCAGCTGTGACAAACCTCGTTTGCCGAAAGGCCTGTTCTACTAGCAAGCGTCTTCATTAGGCAGCGACTAGTGATGATGATAGGAAAATAAAATTTTAAGCGCATATGTGTCGTTTAATTAGTATTCAAAGGTACCACGAGTACTACTAAAGGGTGAGTTTTTAGCTATTATCTTTTTAAACAGTTGGTTTAAACAGCTGACGCACGTTTCACTGTCAAACATCTTTAGTTTAGTCTATAATTTAACCATGAATCGTCTTACAAACGAACAACACTTGCAAACCATTGAATTTTTTTTTTTGTTATAAAAATGCGTGTTCTGTTAAGAAAGTTTAAAGTCGAAAAATTGTGTTCAGCGACGAAGCTCATTTTTCGATCAACGGGTACGTAAATAAGCAGAATTGTCGATTTTGAAGTGAAGATCAGCGAGAAGAACTGCAAGAGCTACCAATGTATCCAGAAAAGGTCACAGTTTGGTGCGGTTTATGGGCTGGAGGTATTATTGGACCGTACTTCTTCAAAGATGCTGCGAATCGTAACGTAACTGTGAATGGTGAGCGCTACCGTGAAATGATATCCAACTTTTTTTGCCCAAAATGCAAGAGCTTGACTTGCATGACATCTGGTTTCAGCAAGACGGTGCCACATGCCACACAGCACGCGTAACAATGGGCTTGTTGAGAGGCGAGTTCGGGGAACATTTTATTTCACGTTCGGGACCTGTCAATTGGCCACCCAGATCGTGCGATATAACGCCTTTAGATTATTTTTTGTGGGGCTATGTTACAGCTCATATCTATTCAGACAAGCCTGGTTCAATAAACGTATTGGAAGACAACATTAAAGCATTTATATGTGAGATACCGGCCGAAACATTGGGAAGAGTATGCCAAAATTGGACCATTTGAAGCGCAGTTGTGGTCAACATTTGCACGAAATAATCTTCAAACATTAATTTACATGGACTGTACTATCGATTTAAATAAAAATTTCATGAATTTTTCTGAATTTTACGTGTGTTTTTTTGAAAACAGCAAAGTTTTGAGACACCTTGCGTAATCAGTTGCTGCGAGTATTTTCTGAGCGCTTCCTTGCAATGGGACAACACACCATCAAACAAGTACTTAGAAACGAAGTGTTAAAGCCAAGAGACGTGAACTGGCACCAAGTTATGGAGCTACGCCAGGCAAAGTCCTTACTGGTGGGATATAATCAAAAGAGATTCAAGTAACTCATAACACTCCCTAAGGATAAACTGAGAATGCTCACGTCATTCTCACAATCCACTGCAGATTGCGCAGCCATCTACACAGGACTGTGATATGGTCCACTGGCTCCTGGCATTTCCGCGATCAGTCTCTGGAGACTTTAGGGCATCTTCTTCGCGAATGTGATGCCAAAGCGCGAAGAAGGATAAGACATCTGAAAAAAGTTACATTTGATCTGCCCAACTCGGCTGGGTTTGGATGAGGTACGGTGATGAGTAGAAGGCATAAAAGACCATGAGGAGGAAGTGTAAACCTCGTTGTCATTCATTCATTTATAGCATTACTAAAGTTGTCTGTGTTCGCTGTAAAAGTGTAATATTTTTTTTTAAGCATACATGAAGCGGTTGTCCACTATAGGACATACTTAGGCTCATAGCCCATTGTGATGTGATGTACTTTTCAAAAATTTTAGTAGATCGTTGATTTCCACAGTGCAGGGATCTTCCAATGCATTAAAAAAATTGTCTACCTAAAATAGTAAATATACGTCTGCATAGAGCAGGACAATGACACAGGAGGTGCGACATCGTACGTTCCTCTTCCTCAACTAGACAGCTTCTGCAGAAGTCACGTGGTTGCACGCCATGTCTCTGGGTGCGTCTGCCTCTCAGACAGTGCCCTGTTATAATTCAAATTTACTTTTGGCAACCCTGTCCAATAATGGCAACATAGGCAGTTTGTGGTGCTTGTCTCTCAGAATTACATTTCATGTTTTCATAGTTTGGAAATAGTAGTAACAGATAAATATGGAATTCAAACATCTTCAACTCACTCTCGATCCCATTCGTTCATTTACTCTATTTTATTTGTGTGTATTTACACCAATGGCTCAACTGGCGTGCAACTACTCTTGCATGCATTTGTGTTCGTTCATTTCGAGGCAGTATACATGTCAGGAGGCCGGGTGTGAGTAACTAGCATCGACTTTTGTATGCTGAGGAGGACAGGTTGGCAAAGCCGCTTTTGCTGATATTCAATCCCAACTCAGTTTGAGTTATATAGCTGTACGCACACATACACACACATTTATGTATATATTCGCATTTAAATAGCTGAAAATGTTTGAATGCAAGTTAGGTTACGCACTTGAATATTTACAACCAATGAGCGTTAGCGGTCGCTTAGCACTGCCTAATGGGAAATCGATTTCTGTAAATAAATCCCGCATCTACAATTCAATTTTGGCGCTGAGTTTATTATATTCTTGTTTTCTTATTTCGCTGCAGTTTCCCATTTAATAATCGTAATTAAATTTGTTGACGGCGTGGAAATTTGTGTGTACGTTCGGCCATGAAAAGTGCTCGTGACGGAAGCACTTGAAATTGGATAGAGCGGTAACGGCTTTGTGGCGCCCAATGTGGCCATACAAATTGGAATTTCCATTTTTGAAGTTAGCGGCACTGATTTATTTATGGCAATTTCACGGCGAAAATTATAACGACCGCGTTGAGGAACCAGACGTGTTATACGAATGGGCAAAGAGCGGCCGGAAACTGATGACCACTTATTTTGTTGTACCTTTTTTTG
Organism: Anastrepha fraterculus; assembly: GCA_037575425.1. NCBI lineage: Eukaryota > Metazoa > Arthropoda > Insecta > Diptera > Tephritidae > Anastrepha > Anastrepha fraterculus. The sequence goes on from JAYXIM010022481.1 coordinate 150,981, forward strand.
CGCAACAGCTGCTTCTGTAGTCTGGAAGCCTCACTAAATTTTCGTTTTTTTTTTCAAGGCACTTATCGATTTTTCAATTAGCGCCACATCCAGCAACACTCACAGAAAATGGAGTCACTTAACCGTTTTCAGCAGCAATCTGCTTTCGCTTGCCGCAGTGTTGGGTGCAATGTGTAAGTGGCTGTCTCAAAGTGGTAAGAGTCTGCCTTCGTGATCTTTGCAGCCCTTTTTCAACATTTTTTTTGTATACATAAAGTGTTTTTTTAATACCTTGCCTAACCCTTTACCACTTTTTTTGCTGTTAACTCTACATAAATCACTTTTTTGTTTTGTTTTCTTTTTTTTCTTCTTAATGTCAATTATCTGCTAAAAATACTTGTATCCTTAAGCTCTTATAAAAATTGTTTGTGTGTGCTGGAGATTTTTTTTTTTTCGTTTTTCATATTACGCATTCTGTACATAGTTTACACTTTTATTATCATTGTTTGTGTGCATTTGATTATATCTACTGGTATTTGAAGTGTTGGAACGTACACACACATATTCATATGTACATAAGTATGCCTGCAGGGAGAATGATTTTCAGTTAATTTCTTTGTGTCAGCCAGTCATTTAGTTTGCAAGTGATTGCGTGTTGTCATGCTCTTAAGAGTGCAGCTTTATTGAATTTGTTAATGCCTCGAGCATTTTGGCACAGTGTATTTGTTTTCTCAAAATTGTTGTACACAAATTTATTGACGACTGAAAAGGCCACGAATAACAGCACTCGGTTAAAAACAGCATTTTTGAAATGAAATTATGAACTATTTTTGGTATTTTCTGTACTTATAAAATAAATTTCATGACGAAAAGCTAACTTACATTTTTAGCAGACAACTCTTGGTTGAAATATAAAGCTCGGTTTAGCGTGGAACAGAGTTGATGTTGCTATTGTTGTTGTTGTCGTTGTAGCTTACTAATCCCTTGGACACCGAAAACGTGCGTGTTTCGACAGGTTGGGTCCAGAGGGAGAGAAGTATTGGGTGAGTAGGTTGGCTAGGGCATGTGAATGGGTGGTTAATGAGGTACGGTGTGTCTTCACATGTTGGGCGTATAGCCGAGAGAAGGATATCAATGAACTTGGGATAAGGCATTGGAAACAAATCGCAAGCGACCAAAATATATGGATATCCTTCGTGCAGCAGACCAAAGCTCACAAAGAGCTATAGTGCCAAAAGATGATGAGATGATGATGATGAACAATAGCCATATTGAGATAATCTGAGAGTATGGTCTCCGTCCCATTACCTCACAGTCCAAAGTGACATTAATTCGCATGAGTAATTATTCTAGGGAATTCAATGTTGAATGCCTCGTGTAGCTTGCGCCGAACCACCTCGCAAAGGCCTGCAGAGGTGGTTCCAGCGGTAGCAACCTAGCAATACGTACTAGCATCACTCGGGGTTTTTCCGAACAATAACTGCCGTCTCAGTAAACTAGTCCTGTCTAGTGCGCTAAACCTCACTCCCGCCTATCGTCCCCGAAGCAGCTCCGATCAGCAAGGCAGCTCCTAATACTTCTTCTTAGGGCTGGTATTGAGCTCAACACTGAATTGGAAGTTTATTTCTGCTGCATATGTCAAAGATAGCTTCTCCCGAACTTAACTGTGGTTATATGGAATCGGTGCATCGGGTGGTGCCTTCTTAAGACCTGCTTAAGTCTTACAGCTCACAGGGAGTGGTCCGCACGGTTTGTGGCCACATGTTCTCGCCATCAGACGCACCTAACCTCCCCGGCTTCTACTTCTCATAATGCGCTTGTAGAGCCATAAAACACAGCAAATGGAACCTCCATGGTTCCTCGGAGCAACATCACTCCCCGCTTCTTTCTGAGTGTGAGATCATCCAAAATTGGACTCGGAAAGTCAGTCTATAATCATACCTAGTAACGCCCTCTTTTCCGTAGCTCTTTTTTCGGCAGTTTTTACTAAAGCTTGAAAAATGTCATAGTTATTTAGAATTTAAGAATATATATTATATAAACAATCAGTTTACGATAGTTAAGTTTTTTACCGAGCCGAATAGGACCCTTAATTTCTTTTTGTTTTTTTAAGAGACAACAATTTAATTTTTCTTGCACTTCATCGCTACTTTACCCTTTTCGCGATATATTTTCCCCACCATGGCTACAATTCCACGAGCAGTGTTGGATTGTGGCAATTTATGTGGTAATTATTTTTTTAAGCATACGCGCATTTATCTTCCCGGCAACTTGGTAAATGAGTTTCACAGGCGCTAACACAGTTCGCGTAGTTGTTGTCGTTTGGAACGTACGCTGCTTTATGCTGACAATTGTTATCACTTCTGGCATGGCGGCCATCAACAACTGTGTAAGCATGGCGTGTGTTGAGAAACATCTTTTTCGAGTGAAGAGCTTCCCTTATTCCCCACTCAGCCATACACATATAACTACATACATATATACACACATCAATTTATAAGTAAAAGTACTTTGTTCTCATTGTCGGTTGATGCTTTATAAAATATAAAAAGAGTACAATTTTTGGTGTGTTGTTGGTGTTTACTTTGTTGTTGTTCTTGCTGTTTTATGTGCAATGGTAATTGCTGCTCGTCAAAGAAGCAACAGTATTTTTATGACACTTTGTCCAAATTCTTTGCCCCACTGCGCTTCTCTCAATCACCAAGAACGGTGAACTAGACTTATAGGAAAAAATTTACTTCGTAAGTAAATGAGATAAGTTTTTAGTATAAATATGAAAAAGTGATACAATATTTGGGCATAGAGTGTATTACCATATAAAACTACCAAGTATTACCAACATAAATTAAATTCGTTAAATTTCAATTGAAAATTGTATATATTTTTAGCAGTTCAATTGTTTCTTGTTTGATAACTTAATTTTACTAAATATTGTAAAATTCGAATTTTATGTTTTGTCTGTTATGAATTTTGTTACACATTAATGAATAAATAAATAAACATAAAAGCATCTATTAGCTGCTTTCGTGTCACCAATTCTCTGCTCGTTAGTGAATTCCGCTACTCACCAAACGAAAATCTTGTATGTGAAAGCAAGAGCAGTTTAGCGATGGTCAAGCAATCTTGATTTCTGCTTTCAAGTATAAGTGGGAGCATTTTTTATTTTCTCACTGAATTTAATCGTTCATAGTCCATTTGATTAATTTCAAATATATTTTATTAAAATTTTTTTCTTTGATCACAACAAATAGCATTGATTTAAAGCTCGTTATATCTTCTTAATTTTGATATCCATTTGATCATAGAGGAAGCACAAGTACTTAAATTAATTTTTGAAACTTTGGTCTTTGGTAACTTTAAAACCTTTTAAAAAATTAAATTGATGACAAAATGAAAAACTCAGTATGCAGTTTTACTATATGAAGCACAGGACATTTTTTCCAGGATAACTTTTTTTACAGACAGTCGCACGGTGTAATATATTAGTAATACTGTATACCGAACCACAGTGACCTCCATGGAAACTACGCTGAGAATAGCCCAGCAATGAAAGACCACATTTTACAAGATTCAAAATATTTCAATTGTTATCTGGACAGGACTTTCAAGGGTCTGGCCAAGACTCAAGGCAATCTATGGAGGTGCTATTACTTGTACATCTACGAAAACCCCTTTGCATTTTGATGGTATTAATAACAAAAATCTGAATTTGCCCTCGGCTCTCTGGCTGTTAACATTACACCCACAAAGGTAAAAAACAAATTTAAAAAGTCTCGTCACAAGTAATACCTCATTGATATGTTCGCCTTTAACATCTCTATATCTTCTGTCATAGTATACCACTCACTGCTCCCGCTACTCCAGTAATTAGTTTTATTGCAGATTAGTTAATGGTGGGAACCAATGGGGAAGCAATAGTTTTCCCTAGTGGGCTATGCACTCATGGCTGCAACATTATTTTGTTTATCAGGTGCGTAAGTAGGCGAAATTAAGCATTTAAGCGTCAACTTATGTACATGTCCATGCCCATACACACGCAAACACACACATTCGAAAGGATGTTTGCAAGTTAAAGTTTCGCAAGTTCTCAAGGTGAAGGTAATAACGATTCCTTTTTATCAGCATTCTCGCAATGGCTTTTAATTATTTTTAATAAATGGCGAAAAATTCGAGGGTAGCTATTTTAAACTTTTTAATGGCAAGCACCATTAGCAATGACAAACAGCAGTACTGTTTACTCAAATAAAGGAACTGAGCATCCATGTTGCACAGTTACCTCTGTACCTCTTATATACATACGCATGTATGTGTGTACAAATGCATGGTATATCGCTCGTCCATGTATCTTTCGCTCCATTCTGCACTTTAACTCTATTGTAAATCACATATTCATAGAAAAATTCCCCTTTTGAAATATTCCGAATTGATTTATAGGTTTGAGGGCGAGGGAGAGTCAGGGCGCTCAACATATTACACAAATTGGCCTCAACGATGCAAAATCAACGTTTAATAAGGAATCGTATGTAACGGCGCATATTTATGTGCATGCAAATGGATGCATGTAAATATGTATGTATGTATCCATTTACAAAAGCAATAAAATTGGGAAAATATTTTGCTTTCCTGTGTCTACAATTGATTTATGTATGCAGCCAATATTTAAACATAACCGGCACTATGCAGGAGTTCAAATTAAAATTGGAATGTTAAAGAGTAAACATGAACACTCCACTCAACTTTCATCGAAAATACAGTAGTGTGTATCACAATGTGGTATGTAAGGTTTCACTGGAGGAAACTTGGCACAGGATGTAGAAGAAAAAGTAAAGGCAATAGAATAGTTCATATTAATTGATACGGGAAACGTCTGGAGTGGCTCTCAGAATACTCAAAATTACTTTGAAACATAAATGCCCCCGAAGTTGTTTGCAAAAAAAAAACAACAAAGTCCAGCTCTCATTGAAGTGTATTTTATGGGTAAACCGAGGTAAATTTTATTGCTCTTTTCCGTTATGGATGATTTTATTCGATGTCGATATTTTTGACTTAACAACCGCGTCTTTTATTCCTCTCTACACTGCATAAAGAATCAAAGCAAATGGATCTATAGATTAACGGGCGCAAGAAGAATCCCCAGAGCAAACAGTCATACCACCTTGATCAAAAAGTTCCCGGAACAGCCACCAGGTGACGCTCTAACTCAATTGATTTGAGTTCTGTTTTTTTTCCCACATTTGTAAAAGTATTGAGTAAATTTACCTCCACAAAGTTTTATGATTTTTTGTAGTTTTGAAAATGGATTTAAATTTGCAACAAAGAGTTTGTATTAAATTTTGCGTTAAAAATGGGTTCAATGGAAATTGTTTCGGTTGAGTTGATGGGGAGTACTCTTACACTCTCTATTACAGTGGGTCCTGTTTAGAATATGAAAACAAATGCATTCGAGGAGGTATTGTGAATTAATTACACCTTAAAACTGTCAAAAATAAAGGTGATGCTTTAAGCTAATTAGCGCACTTCTAGCTCTATATGGAGGAATTCTTCTTCTTGATTGGTGCGATAACAGCTACGCAATTTAGGCCGAGTTTAACAAAGCGCGCCAGTCGTTCATTTGTCGTGCTAATCGGCGCCAGTTGGAAATACCAAGTGAAGTCAAGACCTTCTCGACCTGATCTTTCCAACATAGAGGAGCGTTTCCTCTTTCTCTGCTACCACCAGCTAGTACCGCATCGAATACTTTCAAAGCCGGAGCGTTTGTATCCATTCGGACGACATGACCCAGCCAACGTAGCCACTGGAATTTTATTCGCTGCGCTATGTCTATGTCGTCGTAAAGCTCATACAGCTCATCGTTCCATCGTCTGCGATATTCGCCGTTGCCAACGTGCAAAGGTCCAAAAATCTTACGCAGAATCTTTCTCTCGAACACTCCAAGCGTCGCTTCATCGGATGTTGTCATCGTCCAAGCTTCTGCGCCATTCGTTAGGACGGGCATGATGAGAGTCTTGTAGAGTGTTATTTTTGTTCGTCGAGAGGGGACACACTACTCAATTGCCTACTTAGTCCCAAGTAGCATTTGTTGGCAAGAGAGATTCTACGTTGAATTTGTAGGCTGACATTGTTATCGGTGTTAATGCTGGTTCCTAAATATACGAAGCCTTTTACAACCTCGAAAACATAGGTGTCTACAGTGACGTGGGTGCCGATACGCGAGTGCGCCGACTGTTTGTTTGAAGACAGGAGGTACTTCGTTTTGTCCTCGTTCACCACCAGACCCTTTCGTTTTGCCTCTTTATTCAGTTTGGAAGAGGCAGAACTAGCAGCGCGGTTGTTTAAGCCGACGACATCAATATCATGAATGCCTGGATAACTTATGAGTGAAACTATTTAAAATTAAAAAAAAAAGTGAAACTATTTATCTGGGATAAATTAATATTATACTTAAAAAATCTACCCCATAGGATTCAGAGGAACTGTTAACATATTTAGCGAATAAGGTAAAACTATTGTGTATGTATGACCATTCAACATTCCGTAAATTTAAGTCCTTGAGAACGCAAAAGTTATTGCCGTCATTAATACGAACTAGTTCCACAATGCAGTGACCGTACGATTTGTAGGTGGATTATATAGAACTGCATATAGAGTCGTGTAACCAGAATTAAGTACAAAGTAGAGGTGCTATAACCAGAACGCCGTAAATTTACTAATCGCACCAACATTTGTAAGTGCAAAGTGAAATCGATTAGACATGCCATAATTCCGTACACATAACCATAACCTCAAAGACCAAATAATTTTGGTTTTTCGCCGTAACCATAACCAGTTGCATTGTGTTGCATGGTGATTTGCTGCATTGTGGTATATAATGTCATTATATTAATGCGTAAAATACTAATTTCCTCGTCACTACTTACGTTGTTATCTTTTCTTTAGGTTCTGCACTTTGAAATGCACAAATTAATAATAATACCTGTATATGTAAATAATATCTGTTTATGGCTATGGCACTAATAATTGGTGACATAAATATCGTTTTGTTTAATACTTAGGTTATGGTATTGTGATATGGCACTTCTATTTTGAGCATAAGTTTTATGTGAAATGTGAAAAAAGAAATATTAAAATATTTTTAATGAAAACAAATTAAATCCAAATCCGAATGGAACAAGTGCTTATCCTGCTTAATTCTTGTTGATTGATTAAAAATAAAACTTTTCAAACTTTTCAATATAAAAAATTACAACAATATATTTGTGTTTTGAAGTTCTTCAAGAGGGGTATGCTACTAATAATCAATTGAGTTTGGGTTATTAAATTTCTTTAATAGTTTTAATACAATTTAATACATTTTTATAATATACATTTTTTGTTTAAATTACTTAATTATATTTTATTTCATTTGATTTAACTTAGAGAAATTTTATTTGATTTTATTTAACTATATTTCATTACTTTTTTTATTACATTATTGTTTTATTTCATTTCGTTACTTTATTATTATTTTAACTAAATTTTTGCATGTTTTAATATTTCACACGTGAAATACTTTCCGAACGCTTCTAAAACGTATTAAAATTTATTTTCGTGCGACTGTGTCACCCTGTGAAACTGTGTCGGTTTTGGCGTTTCATGTTCCAGCGTAAAGTTGCAACACTGTTAACTTTCTTCTTACGGTTGGTTATTTTGTTGTTTTTATTTCTTATTAGACATCAAATGCGTCCGGATCGTTTTCGCAGTTTGTTATTGGAATTGTTTCTATTGAAGTTCAATTATTAACGTTTATCGAATAAATAATCATTGAAGTGTTTTAGAGGTATACAGTGTAGTGCCGGCTTGTGCATATACAACAATTTCCTTTAACCATCGGTACGGAGAAGTGTATCCCTTCATAGGGACAAGTGGAAACTGTGTCGAGTGTGTGTGTCACAGCGTTTACGTTCACGCCCAAACCAAAAAGTAGCAATTATTACAATTAATTAAAGTGATTGTGCCTTGAAGCACTAAATATATATTAAACTTGATTCAAGTAGAAGGTTGAATTAATCAAAAAGTTTTCAGTTTGAATTTGGTCACTGAAAAAGGACAGCTGGAAAATGGAGGTGAGTTATCGAGTCAAACTTTGTGTTTGCTTGTTGGATCAACAATAAGGCAGCAGATTGTTTAGTTTATCAAACTTTTAACGAAATTTTTAGTTTCGAATTTAAAGAATTTTAGCTGTAACTTATTAATTTAGAAACCCATTAAAGATGTTAGGAGGATGGGACTGCTATAATAAAAAACCTGGCGACAGACGATTCAGAAAAAAGTCAGTGTCGCCGTATTTACTGTTGTTGCGATTACGTCAGTTCACAATGATTGGTGACTGCTGTTGCTATCGCATTTGCTCGCATAAAAACTTAGGGGATCTGGTCAGTTGTTTGTTGCTTGTTGTTGCTCTTCTTTTGGAGTTGCTCTGTTTCTGTGTTTTCGCTCATTCCCGGTGTGGTGCTTCAGTGCTTGGAATTTTGTGTTGGCTCCATGCAATTTTGTTAAGATGTTAAAGGTGGTGGATGTATACGCTTATGGATGTATTATGAATGTTATAATCGATTTTGTTACGAGGTAGAAGAAGCAAAAGCAGTCGTCATCAATATTTTCGTTTTTTAGTAGTGTTCGTCATCAATTAATCGCTCAAGATAACTCCAACTATTTGGCTCCATAGTACTACCGACGTTATATATGCATATATTATATTAGCTATTGATTTAGTTACTAGCAGCGTAGCTAAGGAGTGTCTGTAATAACGCAAAAATGCCGGCATTTGGTTACCTATGGGCTTCCATGGAATGGCAGTTGACTCCTTCCGCACACCTGTACGCTCTGTGCGTGCCAGCAATAACTCAGCTACTCAATACGGTACTCTTGTGTCAGCATTATACCAATTAAAGTTAGCACTAAGTTTTTAGCTTTTCAACTATTTTATTATGCAAGTTACTCTACATATATTAATTTGATTTGGTGGATTTGTTTTGTTTGTTTCCTTTGCGGTAAATCTTTTATTGATATTATGTAATTTTTGAAGCACTTTCGTTCATTGGAAATGCAAATTGATTGGCCCTGTTGTTGTGTGCATAATTTTGCACTTTTTTGAAAACAGTCAAAGTAAAAATTATTATGTTTACATAAAACCACAAGGTAGTAATTACTAAGCCATATTGATGTTTTATTTAAATGTGGGCATGCATACATATGTACATATGTATGTACATATATGTACAGTGTCGAACAAAACATTGGACTAAGTGTTAATATAAAGTTATTTCAATATTTCTAAAAAATTAAACAAAAGCCCTTGGGACTAATGATTATTTACAATCGAATACGATTGGAATTGTTATTAAATATTTTTTTACAAATTTGAATCAAACAGGAATTTCAAAACGTTCACGACAAAACATATTGCACTAGTCGCAATTTATCATAGTAAGCCACGAAAATGCCGTTATTGGTGCACGATTGTACGTACAATGCGTAATTTAGATATTCTTAGTAAAATTTTATTTGATAAAGCTCGATTGAATGTAAAAGTTGAGAATTTTATTAATATTTCTCTAAAAATCTAGTAAAGAAGGGATTATGGCTATAAACAAATTTTCAGTCCAATAGAAAAAAGTAGTTGTAAATAATTACTAGAAAGGAATTAGTAAACACAATTTCATTAACAACAGAAGGGGACGTGATATCTCATTATCGAGAAAGACGTCCTAAAGCTACAAAGTAACTTTGATTTAATAACAGTCTGGATATTGAACAAGGTTAAACTAAGTATCGACCTCGACATACTCAATATATGTCCTGCATTTGATGGTACATCGAACTACTAACTACTTATCCATTTCATGGTCGTTCCAGCATGATAACAGGAGCTCGGTCACCGGACCTTAATCCAATAAGAAATCTCTGAAAAATATTAAACGGAAGAAAAGGCGAAGAGGTTGTCAATATATACAAAAATATTAGTTGAAACTGCAGATCAAGCCTCGTTGAGTATTCCTCCAGAAATTATTAAGCTTAGAGGTCCTTTATTATAATATAGGCCATTTAGACTCCCAGACTCGTGTAACGTCTTCCAAGCTGAGATCTATGCTATGCACAAAACAGGAAAAACGATAAATCTGATGGACCTACCTCCATGTATCCTTACCATTTTTGCTTATAGTCAAGCATTGGTCAAGGCACTGGCCGCAACGCACATCAATTCAAGATGTGTTGAAGAATGCAAGAGATCGCTCTCGCTTATCCAACAGCAGAAACCACACTTTGGCGGTTTACCGCCCGCTCTGGAGCGGAGGGAAATGGAATAGCGAATGAATGTGCAAAGAAGGGCTCTGAGTTTGGCCTTCAGCGAGTGGTAGATGACAAGCATTCCTCTAAACGAGCTATACGCTGCCAATAACTTGAGCGGAATAGTGGAACCCATAGGAGGTGGTTTCTGACTGCTAACTGAGGGGTATCCAAAGCGCTCTGACCAAAACTGAATGTTAAAAGGACAATATGACGGCTCGTATTCAACAAATCAACTGTCAGCGTCCTCATAGGTGTTATAACAGATCACTGCGCTATTGGAAACCTAGCGAGTATAATGAGTGTACCCCACAATGACTTCTGCAGGAGCTGTGGAGATGTAGAACAAATTTAGTCGGTGCAACACCTTCTCTGTGAATGTCTTGCACTTTAAAGAAACCGTGCCAAATATCTTGGGAATTATTTCTTTTCAGACCTGGGAAATTTGCAAAATGTCTCACTGGAGGGGCTCACTCAGTGGAGGGACTAGTTATCTTTTTCTTCTAAGTGAGTTAAGAAACTTAATTACGGGATGGAAATCAATTGCAGGTATCACAATGGGCCTTAGGGCCTCCGAGTGTCTTGCCTTAGACTAACAACCTGGCTAATCAAACCCCCACAAATATATATCCTTAGCCTCTATGCTTCTATGGAGATGCATATCTCATTAAAAAAAATTGTTGTGCTATGAAATATTAAATAGCAATAATTAGTCCAATTTGTTTTGTCGCACTGCATAGTAAATATGTGCAATTTTTTGAGTATATAATGTCACGGAATGAGAAAAATTCTACGATTGTTAATGTTCCCTTAAAATAACTATTTATTCCTTATTTTTTAATAATTTTATTTTATTCCGATTCCCAAAATTTATTGCGAAAGTATGTATTAAAAATTTGGACTAAATTTTCTATAATAAATTAAAGCTGGAGCAATGAGAAATAAAACTAGTCTGTTTACGCACTTTGCTAATATTCGCTATTTCGAGTCTAGGCAACAGAATCACAAAGACCAAAATTGCCACTTCCGAATCCATACACTTAAGAGAACTCTTTAAATTTAACCTATCACCAAAATTTAGCAAAATTTGCAGATATACATATGTAAATACATTAAATATACACTTGTGCTCACATAATTAAATCTCTATATCTCTTTACATTAATATTCGCATTATATTTTATGCTAAAGTTTTTCGCTATTTTTTTATAAAAATATAGTTAATTGTGTAATTGTAATATTGAATACCTGTACATATAGTAAAATATGGATTCATCGCTTGGTGCACTCCATGCACGTTATTTGGTAATTATTTAATTTGAAATTAATTAATTTTTAATTTTAAATGCATACTTATTGTGAAAAGCAGATTGCAATAAATAAAATTTATTTAAAAAAAATACATAAAATAAACTTAACAAATCAACGTTCCAACTTTGTTTAAAATTCACAAAAATTTAGCAAATTTCAAGAGTGTTGTTAATTATAATCTTTAGAAAAGTTATAGGCATGCAGTTTTATTTACACTAAAATTGTAACTTTGAATCTTAGATTTTTGAAATTTATTTTTGCATACAAAGTTGAGCATTTTCTTCCATATAAAAGACTTTCGAAGACTGCCCCATTTTGAAGTAATATTTTTGGTGAAACTTCTGACTTTCCGATAGAAAGCTATGTCAGAGTCGGCTCATCCGCTCCCGAGATCAGCGTGTTCAAACAGGCAGACAAAATTTCCTTGCACTCCCATCATCATCAATAATATACATATACATATATATTTTTTAATTTTCAATGCCGTACAGTTTTTATATAGTATGTATATATACAAATGTACATACATATAAATAAATAAGGGCCCCGGATAAGCTCTTATTTTTAAAAGATCCCTTACAAATTTCTCATTGATCCATTCACGTAATCAATATACTCGTATATCTTCAGATTAATTTTTAATGAGTCAGCATCCATACTTGTCCGCCCATCCATTCTACTTATATTTGAATTCCATCTATCTGTTCATGTCTAATTGTCCTCCTGCCTCGACTGCGTGTGAATTAGCAAAATAAATTCAAATGTACATATATAATTGCCCAGCCGTGTCAATAGCATTGCGCATGCAAGTTTTTGCTAATGCGATTAGGTTTACTTACGATTAATCCTCACTTGCGTTGCTTAATACTGCCTACCGCGATGAGGTGCAATTAAACACTATAACCAACACCTCCCACTCAGCGCAGGTGAACAAATAGTCAGTTTTTATGCTCCGACGCGCCAGTGTCAATCAACTCAGCGTTTGTCTGCAATGAAAGTACGGAAGTGGTAGATTCTATAGAAAGACAGGCCAAAAACCAAGCAAATGCCACTAGTAGTTGTCTGGGTAATGCTCGGGAAATTGCGACTTCTTGCATTTTGGTGGAAACAATTGTCACCAAATTGGATTACTCAATTCGATTAAAAAAGGAAATAAATACACAATAGAAAAAAAAACGAAGTCGCTTACGGTTCATCTGACGCATTGTGTGTTCGGGTATAAACAAATAAAATCATTGTTTCGGCCCTCATTCACAGCAGTGCGCCGGTAAGTTTTGATAAGATAAAAATATTTCGTTGGCGATTTTTAAGACATGTGTGTATGTATGCATATTTATGTATGCCCATATTACATACAGCGAGCGCACATCAACATTTCGAACAAATGCACTTTTTTTTATATGGAAATGAGCAACACAGTCAAGAAAAAATCGACGGGATTTTTTAGGAACTTTAAACTTGTACTTTACTAAAATTTAATAAACTGTGAAACTGCATAACAAATATTTTTCAAAAAATTATGATTAAAAATCAAGGATTGGTGGATTTTTTAGGATTTATAAGGTTTTCGTTAGACAATAAACTACTAATGAACACTCGAAAAAAAGAGATTTAGTCAAACCTGGTGATAATGTTGACGTGCTCAATGTCTAACAAAAACCCTATAAATCTAGGTTTTAAATTTAATAAAAATTAAAAAGTTCCACAGTTTTTAATTAGAATTTCTAGAAAAATTGAATTTTATGAATTGAAATGAGAATTTGGTATGCAGTTTTATAGCTTATTAAATTTTATACAAAAACTGCAAGTTTGAAGTTGCCAAAAATGCCATAGATTTTTTATAATTTTTTTCCTTGACGATATTGCGCATTTTCTCCATATAACAAATTCACAAACAAATTTTTCTATCATTTTGCCACGGAGTGTATGTAGTATAGCTATACTCAGTGCAATATGATTTATGAGTTAACAAAAGTGTGAGTACAAAACATTCTTGAAGTTGCTTTTACTTAAGTTCTGCGTATTGAAGCAGAATTAGCCGCTATCAAAGAAATAGTCGATTGACTTTTAGAAAGGGCATTTATTCTGATAACTTGGTAGTAATTAAAGGAATCGGTCAAGAAAATTTTACTTTCGGATATCACTTATTTTCGTTTTTTTTTGTTTTAGCTTTCCGATTGTTGATTCGTTTCATGTTCAAATGTTCAAAGAGTCCACGTAACGGTTAATTTTTTCAACGCTACACACATGATATTTTTTTGAAAATGAAAAAATATCAGACAGACTAAATTTTAAAACGAAATTAGCAGATTGCAACAAACAATGACTTGTTAACAAAGCTTTGACGAACATACTATCTGATAGATTGCATGCAAGCAAGCGATAAATGAACTCCATTGATTTGTACAATCTCTCAAATGCGGTTCGCTAAAAAAAATTGTATGCTTTTTCAGAGACGCTATGAGCCGATTATGCATCCGGCAAAAACAGTCCATGCAAACAATTTGTTTTTCGAAACAAATCAGTAATGGATAAATATGGCATACTTTAATTGCGACAATTTTCCTTATCCACAAATCCATTGATCAAGAAGTCAGCCTCATCAGTAAACACAATACCAATACAACTTGTTGGCTCAGCTTTGTTTGTAAGCATTTGCATTTGCATTTGCATTATGAAATGCACAAATGAATAACAAAAATGTCTTCTTAAATTAACTGTCATATTGTCGGAGTTTCTCTCTCTATTGATAAAAAGAGTTTAAATAACACACACCATTTTTTTTTCGGCATTTCTTTTTTTTTCACTTTTATTTCACATCTTTTCTGCTATAAATCTGATAATTTGTCAGTCTAAAGCAAAACTAGCATACAAAATAAAATACTAGAAAAAAATAACAAAGAGCTAATTTAAAAAAATTAGCGGATTAAAATACGGTGGTTTTGTGGTCATATAAGCGCTCGAAATCCATACTAAGTAGGTTTCTAAGTACATATTTACATATGTAATATATATGAGAATTTTTGTGGAACTGGTCGTCATTGCGCCAACAATGACAAGCTTACAGAATGCGTAAACATATTCCTATATGTATGGATCTGTGTGTATGTGCCAGCATAATTATTCACTCAAGATTACGTATCATAGATAAAACAGCAGGAAGCTCGAGCTCTCGCCAATGGCTTTGGCTTGGATGGAAATGTTGATTTTACTTTGTCAAAATCCGTGAGAAATCCCGACCATTAATAATTTCGCAGCATAAGAACTGTAACACCACACTACAATACGGCTATGTTGTTATTGTTTTAGCAACATAAACAATCTCCATACAATACGGCTATCTTTCATGCCAGCTGTTTGCCCGGCTACTAATCTCACTTGCTGACCGTCTATTCTTTCGACGGCTGCACATAGCCAGATAATTCGCTTATTAAATACAAGCTTGTACATATAATTTATGCTCTGTTTATTTCCCCCAAAAAGGCTCTTCAAGTGATCCGCATCTGTACTTGTACTGCATACAAATTTTCTCATTGTTTTTCATTTCTGGCAATGCATATACTTTTGGCAGCATAAGCAGACTTACTTGAGCCTACAACTTACACATGCTTACAATTTGAGTGCGTCAAAAAAGTTACAAAACAAAAAACGAAAAGATTTATGATTTTGAAATCACTTTTCAAGCTTCAATGTTGTGAGATTTCTTCAGCTTATAATATGCCAAATAATAAAGCAATCGTCTTCAGAGTGCCTGCCGCAACATCAACTTTACACTGACCTTAAGCGCCTTTTTGCACAAACACCTCTTTTTGTTTCTCCATATCCGTCATACTCCGCAGGCCTGCTTGTTTCATCGGCGTCTGTGAACACAAAATTTATGTGCATCGTTTCACTGCCAACATTTCTTGTTTTATACATGCAGAAAAATGTATGGGATGTTTCAATGCTGTGTGGCTTTCAACTTCGTTCAAGTGTCGCGTGTGTTAAGTTGGCTATTGCCTGTAGCTTTTTTGGCTCGTCAGTCAGCGGTTTTGGCAATTCTACTTGTTTAGCCAACTATACTTGAAGTAACACTTGTTGGTCATCACTGATTTTCTTTTGCCTCTTTCTGGGGCAGTACATTTTTTGGCAACACGAAGGATTTTGAGGTTTTGACGGTCACTGTGCGGAATTTCTTTCGCACTTTAACGGAAAAAGTGTTTTCTCCAATTAAATCTTTTGTTTGGAATAATTATCATGTAAATGCATTTCTAAATAAATATTTATATGTGTCTTTTTAAATGTAAATATTTATTTTGCAATGTATTTTATTAATTTATACTTCATTTCTTTATCTTTTTAGGTAAGATCTGCGCTACAAATGGATGGATAATTATCTTCCAGTAACTACATAGTACGTCGAATTTCACACCTTATATGAACAAAACAGAAGCAGAAAATAAAATGTATAAAGTGGTGGCTAGCGGCGCTTTAAAATACACCTTTCAATATTTTTCAATGTTATTTGCTTTCTTCGAAAGAGCAAATCTTCACATTTATTGTGAAATTAAGGCCTCTTCTATTCGCCACTTGTCTGCTCGCTATCTCTCTGTTCGGGTCACTTGACGAAAAATTTGCAGATGAAAGCAACAACAGAGTTATCGAGCAAGATTCGCCGCTAGCGTGTATGGTTATACATCATAAAACTGGTATGACTAAATATTTTACAAACCAATGTAATTTTCGGCAGCTTTATTCCATCACTGCCAAGATATGTTTATTTATACCAGTTGCTTCATAAATTCGTCATTTGCTAACGCTTCATCAGTTGGACTGTTAATCTAAGTTTTATAAAATGACTCAGCTTATATACCACATATATGTCTTAAGTGTCTGGATTATTTACAACCTACGAAATTCGCATCTATTCTACGAAAAATCGCATCTGCGATTGGCACCATTGGCTTGGCCAAAACGGCTGATAACACCATTATTTAAAAACAAGACCAATGATGTCATAACTTCAAAATCGTCAATAAATTCTCAGCCTGTGCGAATGCATCCTCAAGCAATCAGTTGCTAGTTTTCCGCAGATATTAATACTTGTTTTGTATCTGTAGTGTGCCCAATGACCAACACTTCGACCTAAAACATCTTTTGTGTCCTTTCCTCATATTAAAGGTGACATTTTATTTGTTAGCATAGCCAATGAGATGAAAAAACGCCTCATCTGAGAACACAGTTTGAAGTGATAGGATACTGAGTTCCTGCAACATTTTTCTACCCGCCCAATGGTATTATAATTTTGTTCACAGAACGGTTGTCAGTAATAGCATTATTATACATAATTGTCCTAACCTTCATGAACGGTATTCCATATAACGGTAATTTAAAAAAAAAGCGAAGCAAATGTACTCACTTGGGCGTCGCCTCGCCTTTTTTGGCGGGTATGTATTACGATACAATTACATTACGATTTCATAAAACTCGCCCAAACTTATTGTTCCCCGCCTCTTATAGAGCAGCATCGGGCAAAACCTACACCCAACCGTCTAATACTTCAAGACATAACCCTTATTGTCTATCAGTTTGTTTGATACCAAAAATTATTAGCAAGCCAAATAAAATTTTACATTACTTCGGTCCAGACCAAATTTTACCTAATTCGCTTGTTGTACAAGAAATATTTATATAGTTCTCAGTGGTAAAATAACATGTTGGCAATGGTACTCCTTTTACATTTGTCTTTAGTGGCTCAGTGCCGTGCGTGACTACCGTTCGGTAGGGTTTGGGTTCGAAACCCACTGTAGACTTGTAACACCAAAGGAGAGAAAAGTTTTTCTATGATAATAGCAGTCGCCCTTGGCAAGTAATGCCAAACTATAGTATTAGATACGTTTGCTCGCTACATTTTACTCACAATATAAAGGGTGGTTAAGTTTCAAGGGCCGGTGTTGATTTTGAATAAAATACAATTTTTTTTGGAAATTATTGTCATTTCTCTTTATGATGATAATGTTGGTATGGCTCAATTACGTATGGAACGTTTAGGTGTGGTTCACATTCAACATCGGCCCTTTATAAGCGTGTAAACATACATATGTATATAAATCAAAATAAACAAGTCCAAAACGATTTGTTTGGGCGTGAATACAGGATTTTTGTTTTCCTCTCAGATTGTTAGAACAAAACAGAAGCCACATGAGTTATAATTATTTACAAGTATACTTACTTATATATGAGTATATACATACATATATGTATGGATGCATGTATATACCAAGGTGTGTGTATTAAATATACTACACAAAAATATTTTAAAAAAATACGTAATGCTTTCAGTAGTGAGTAAACTTTAAATAAAAGTTGATTTCAAGGCCAATAATTGCTAGCAATTTCATTATTAATTCTAGTTTGTCAAAAAAGTTTTTTTACAAGGAGCTAAAATCGTTTTCCGTTTTCTTTTGTAAAAAACTTGGTTTATTGAAATTAGATATTTTATATATATATATAATATTATAATCATTTACTCATGGCATTTGGAATTGCATACATATTTACCGAAAACATATATACATACATATATATTTACCTACCACTAGACCCATTCACTTCGTCTCTTTATCCAGCTTCGACAACGCAGAACTAATGTTGTTTGAGGTTGTTGAGGCCGATGATATAAACAACGTCAACGCACGCCAGCAATTATACGCGCTTATAAAATATGGTTGAGTTCTGCTTGCCGATAAGTACATACAAACATATTTTTCAGCATCAAGTTAAATAAGTCTCACGTTAGAGTGTCACCCTAACTGGTGAAAGTGGATTTGTTCGTGACTATCATTCGATTGGTCCGAGTCGATTGTGGACATGAAATATAAAACTAAAGAAAAAGTTACTTGCACAGTGGTTATCAGAATAAACATATTGCGTATAGTACGTATTGCTATTTAAAATTAACAATTTTTGCATTCGAGACATTTACAAAACTGACAAGAAAGAACTGTAGTCGTACTCAAAATACCTAACAAAATTTAACTTTACAAAATTTTAGAGCAATCGGCGAAATGGGAAACATGAATAAGTGATCACTCCAGCCTTAAGAATCTTGAAAAGTTGTGGATTTTAGATTCTTAAGTTACGTAAATTACGCAAATAACTCAGTGAGAGAATCATGTTACCATATGATTAATGCCTTTTTAATTCAATAATACTTCAAATAAATTTTTTGACCATAGGACTCTGCTGGTCTGAAGAACACTCATTGGCTATATAGGACCGTTATCAAATCCTCCTTTACGGGATTATAGTCTGTAGGACGGATATTGACAAGATTACGATTAGAAACAGGCTTCAGCGGCGCTCTTAGATGGTTCAGAGCTTGACGATAAAGTTGGCTTTGGCGTCTAATCTCTGTAACTTATTTCAGACTGAAATTTTACCTTTGTATTCTGACAGCCAAGCGGCGATTACATCTCTTGGTGAGGTTGTCACTAATTCCATCATTGTGCGCAAATGCCGAGCATCTCTTAACGAGATGGCGGAATATTTCCGCATCCAATTGATATGGGCATAGTGACATAAATTGTAAGGCAGACAAATTAGCGGCACTACCACTCCCTTCCTCTTGGTATGGAGGTTGTAGATATACCCTTGAACTGAAAAAAAGAATTATAATATTGAGATTTATTCAATATTGAAAACTATGGTATATAGCTTTTTGAAGTGAAATATTCGAGATTTTTTTAACGTTTTTAGAATTAGTTTTTTGCAATTTTTTTCGGATAAATTATAGCTTAAAAAACAATATTAAAAAAGTTATACATACATTTTTTAGTTAAATTTTTTTGTGAAATCCTTCAAATCTTGATCGTTACGTCAGATACCCTCCTGTAATCTTGCCTTCATACCAAGTGCCACTCAATGGATAAATGATGTCCGGATGCCATTAACGTCACGAACGATATTTTCTTTTAATGCTGAGATGATCGCTGGAATTGTTTCAAAGACTTTACTTTTGATGTACCTCCACAGGAAAAGTCCATAGAGGTATGATTGAGCGACCGGGTGGCCAGTTTGTTAGGGAAGAAATCATGCAGTATCACTATGGTACTCTGCCTGTAGGGGACCATCTTGCTGAAACCATGTGTGTGTACTGAAGGAAGAATGCTCACTCATTGCCAGAAAATAATCGTTCATCATGTGTCCATAGAAGACGCTGTCCACAAAATTTCTTGTCCTCGACGATTTTCAACATTTTACACAGCATAAAAAAAAGTTTCTGCTTATTTCTGCTTAGTCATAATTTTTTTTGTTATGGTGCTTTTGCAAAAAACAAGCGATATGTACAAAATATTTGATCGAAATTTGAGTTGAATAGGTAAAATGATTAACTTCGAGTAGTCTCCGATAAAAAAATGCTTAAGAATAAGATTTACATAAAACAATTCTCAAAGTGATTCCGATTCATATTCCATTAAAAACCATAACTTCAACAGCATTTCGCAAGAAATTGTTTTGACAATACTAAACCAACAAAAACTTTGATGATTTTTACCTTCCAGCGGTGTCGCAAATCCCTGACTGTTTATGATTGCTGACATCCTAACTTAAGACAGTAGAATGCAATAATACCTTGTCGTAACGATCTGCAAATATATCATTACATTTCAAATATATACAGTGGCTCAGTAAAGTCTACATACCCCATTGAAAAGCGAGGTTTGGAGATTTCTGTGAACATTGTAGTATTAGAATATATTCCAAACAAATCCAATCTAACAACAAACAATAAATTTTAACAAAAAAAATTTTGTCCAAAAATATTTATTAACAAAAACAAACAAAATTCATTTTCCAAACACAAAAAAGTCTGTATACGGCTTTGTAGTGGAGTACACAAAATGCAGTTCTGTACTCAAACAGTGCTACCAATCACTTCAGGCGTCTTTACTAGATACCGTTAGTTAGAAAGAAGTTTAGTTCTTCGATATTAATATTGTAGCCGGGTTAATTTATCCAAAATGGGTAAAGAAATCTGTGTTAAAGTACGTGAGCTAATTGTGAAATAATATAAGGAAAAAAATCTTTAAGAGAGATTGGAGAACTGGTCGGACATCCAAAATCAAGCATTCAAACAATTATTCAGAAATATAATCACACTAATAGTGTAGAAAACAAGCCAAGAAGTGGTCGCCCACCTAAACTGACTCCTCGTGCTAAGCGAAAAATATTGTTAGACGTGCAAGAAAATCCAAGAATAACAGCAATAGAAATTGCAAAAACCCTGAAAAATCAGGATATTGCTTCAGTGCATCCAGAAACGGTGAGACATTTATTGAGAAGCAATGGAATCCACAACCGTGTGCCTCGAAAGAAGCCATTCATCAGCAAAATAAATATGGAGAAACGAGTCGAATTTGCTAAGAAATATATTGATGCATACGAAGATTTTTGGGCTAATGTTTTATTTAGTGACGAAAGCAAGTTCAACTTGTTTGGCTATGATGGCAAACAAAAAGTATGGCGTCGAAATAATGAAGCATTATTGCCCAAAAACTTGCTTCCTACGGTGAAGCACGGTGGTGGCTCCATAATGGTTTGGGGCTGCATGTCAGCGGCTGGGATGGGTAATTTAACATTTATTGATATTAATATGGATCGCATGATATATTTGAAGCAATCCGCGAGTAAACTGGGTCTTACGGCGGGTTGGTACTTTCAGCAAGATAACGACCCAAAACATACCGCTGGTGTTGTGAAAGAATGGCTACTATATAATGTGCCCCATCAACTTCATTCCCCACCCCAGTCACCGGATTTGAACCCCATAGAGAATTTATGGGATGAATTGGATCGTCGCATTAGGAAAAGGACAATTAAAAATAAACAGGACCTCAAAAATGCTTTACTTGAAGAGTGGAATTTAATTTCGAATAATTACACAAAAGTATTGGTAAATTCCATGCAAAATAGATTAAATGCTGTTCTAGAAGGTCGTGTCGGACCCACCAAGTATTAATTCTATTGTCTTTTTATTTCCTTTTAAGTGAAACACATTCTTTTTACAAAGTATGCAGACTTTTCGGTGTTTGGAAAATGAATTTTGTTTGTTTTTGTTAATAAATATTTTTGGATTAAAATTTTTTTGTTAAAATTTATGGTTTGTTGTTAGATTGGATTTGTTTGGAATATAGTCTAATGCTACAATGTTCACAGAAATCTCCAAACCTCGCTTTTCAATGGGGTATGTAGACTTTACTGTGCCACTGTACATATGTAACTATGATACATAGTAGCAAAAAACTACAACTACAACTCAGAGTATATCAACTCAAATTATTATCTACGGTATATTTATAGGAAGTCTCCACAATATTCATGTAACTGGGCTAAATGTTTCGAATTTTGCACGCTTGCAACATTTTTTATAGTTGTAATATCAGAGGTAAAAAAAGAATAAATAACCCTTTCGTGCTGCACGATTTTGAATAGCTAATACTTGCATTCGTTCGACAATAATCACGCGAAGTCATTATGCTTACATTTTAAAGACTTTTGTAATTGTTGATAATGTGCACCACATAAGTACCTTACACACACATGCAAAAACACCATCCATATAAAGTACAGGTCTAGTTGCACACAGGTCTGCCTCGGTGATTTCTACACAACAACATTCCTTCGAAGTAAGCAAAAACAAAAAAACAAAACGAATAGCGGCCCAAGAAGGCGTAGACGACTCTGCCGTTCAACGCCATGTGGCAGCAACAATTGCTAACTGCAAGCAAAGCAAAGTGAGCTATGCGATGTGTATACATACATACGTGCACCATAGTCAGTCAATCATTGGAAATGTGCTCATATTTGATGAATTACTATTTGTATGGACAATCAGTGGAAGGTGTTGAAATTAATGACGGCCAACAGTTGCAGTCGTTTTTTGTTTTTTTTTGTAATATTTTTAATTTGTATTTCACTGCTAATAAATGCGCTGACAAGTATTTTAACTTTCCATTTTTAGTCAGGCATTTGAACTATTGACAAGTTGTTACTTAGTTTATGACTAAGTAAAATTAACAGCCAGCAAAAGTTACAGAAATTTAAAATACGTTTCTTCACCTGTCTGTGCTGAAACGTAAAAAATTGGATTTCATTTGTTTGCTTGCAGAAAAGAAGCAGTGAGAAAAATATTATGAAAGTAACCTCTACTCCATTACATCTAATCTTTCAGAGAATTTATGTTGTGGTTTTTGTTGATGTTGTTGTTGTAATAAAATAAACATTTCCCATAAGTATTTTGAGAATGCGGTTGGAGTAACAGTCCTTGTCCGGATATCCATCCGAGTAATTTCTTTAACGTAGATCTTGATTGTCACAATCACCGCCAAACGATTTGCCCTCAACCAAGCCCGCCAGTCATAAATTCCTCTTGAGCAAACCAAGTCATGCTAAATCCTTATGCACTTGACCGTTATAACACAAAGGTTCTTCTCTTCCTCTGCTACCACCAGTAGATAGATACCGCGTCGAATATTTTCAGAACTGGTGAGCCTTTGTATCCATTCGTACGACATAGCGAGCAGAGACACTGAACATTTATTCGCCGCACTATGGCCATCTAAGTTACTTTTAAAGTGTGGATTTTGTACGTCGAGAGAGGAATCTACTAATCAATTGCCTACTTAGGCCAAATTAGCACTTTTTATGTTGCAGTCTATCGGTTTTAGTGCTGGTTCTCAAAACACGAAGTCGTTTCGTTTCGAAGTTATAATTTTCAACAGTGATTTTGGTGTCGAGACTCAAATGCGCTGACTCTTGTTTGATGGCAAGTTTTGTGCCCGTTTACCTACCACTAGACCCATTCACTTCGTCTCCTTATCCAGCTTCGAAGACGCAGAACTAATGTTGTTTGAGGTTGTTGAGGCCGACGATATTAACAACGTCAAAGCACGCCAGCAATTATGCGCGCTTATAAAATATGGTTAAGTTCTGCTTGCCGATAAATACATACACACATATTTTTCAGCATCAGTTTAAAGAAGTCTCACGTTAGAGTGTCACCCTATCTGGTGAAAATGGGTTTGTGCGTGGCTATCACTCAATTGGTCCGAGTCCATTGTGGACATGAAATATCAAACTAAAGAAAAAGTTACTTGTACAGTGGTTATCAGAAAAACCATCTGCCGTACGGAGGTGGCGTGAAACTGTAGGTCCCTGTATTTTTTGGATAATATCAAGATGCACGGCTCACAATCGGACAGACACCTAATAACACGCCTTTCTAAACAATGCATTTTTGAAAGTGCGACAATTTTTCTTTGTTTCGCAGCTGGGACAGCCTGATCGCTTTGACGGTAAATCAGTTCTGTGACCAATTTCTACTGAACGCTGATTTCATAATTTGGTAACGCTGTTCGGGTGAAAGTCTTTGAATTATGAAATAACAACTGAATGAAAAGGCGTTAAAGCTTGTCAAATTACTTGCCGTAAAAAAATAATCATACTGCCCTTTTTTTGTTGATTAAATTTAAATACAATACATCATTAATTCGTAGATAATGAGTATTATTAGTTTTTTTTTCTCGTTTTAAAGCCATATAACTTTCGTGTAAAAACAATACAATGGTGCTTTTTGTTCGCAATATTTAAAGTGTTTTTGTTTTTAATTTGTACTTGAATAAAAATTTTAACGAAATTTCCGTTGTTACAATTGGTTTCAATTAAATGAAAAATACTTTAATTATTTTAACTAAGCGAACATACGCTGCAAGCTGTACTTTACAATTTCTGTCGGCAAAGAGTGTCTTAGAAATCTCCATACTTTAGTTTACTTGTATGTCTTACAATATCAAGTGAACAAATTTTTATTCCCAACAAATCAGACAAAGTTCGTTCACGGAATACTATGTGAAACTCTCAATTGAGCATCCAGTGAACGACAACTCTTTGTATATTTCTTCTTTTGTTAATTCAAAATGTCCAATGGCGTTGATATCAAAATTCGCTGGAAGCTAATGTTGACCTTTTCTCTTTGCTTTTACTTTAGTACTTCATTTACATGTGTTAACTTGAATTTCGTGAAGACGCAAAAACACAAAAAATTTGTATTCATTATGCACATACACACATATGTATCCACATACGTATATATTTGGCTACAGTACTCAAAATTTACATCGATGTGCTCAAATATAAAAGAAGCATCATGAATTTGCACGAAACATAACAATACATAAATGAACCCTTAGATTGTGACAACAAAATGTGAAAATGTTCCCAAGTACGTGGTAAAATTTGCTGATCAATTTTTTTTTGTTTTCACAAATAAACGAGAAAATGTCTATTCACTGCCATTAGTTTAACACATTGGCATTAACATATACAGACACTTTTACGTGTGTGCTTCTTGTACTCATGTTTTTGTTCAGTTAATTTAGTTAAAAATGTGTTTGCCGCAGTTCGAATTGCACATTCCCAGAAAATAATAGTACATTGTGTCTTATTTAAATAAAGGGTGTTCCCAACTCGAATTTTATTTGAATAATTTTAACCACAAAAAAACTTCGTCCTAATATATTCACATACAAACACAAATATAAATAAAAAACATTAGACTTATAGGGAAATGTGTCCTTAAGGTTGGTCACATTCAACCTTTAGCTTTTCTATCAAGCACTAACAAAACTTTAGTTAAGCCTCGGCTTTACTTCATAAACTTCGAACTTCTTCTGACCTTTAGCTTAGTGTTATATACAAAGAGAGGTGAAGAAATTGGAGAAGATAGAGAAAATATTTTAAGGAATATTTTTTTTTTTATTTCACGGTGGAACAAATATTTTAAAGTCTCGACCAAACCAATTACACTTCTAGACAAACTAAACGATGTCATTAAGATAAAGATAATTAAGAGAAAAACGGAAACGGGATGTGCTTCGTTTGCACGCCCATGTCCTTGTTCACAAATGTTTTCTGCGATGCATGTCCAACAAAAAATCTGGCTTCGGAATACTTAGCCACTTCTCTTTAGATCAGATTTAATTTCTTCAAATTATAAATTATTTCCGAAGAGCTCCGAAAAAACTGATGCAAATGAAGTCAGTTTGGCTATTTCTGCCTATTGTTAAGGCTTAGGGACACAATTTTTTTTTATTTGGACGATATAAATGCTTTTTATGAAAGATCTGAGAAGTATAATTTCACATCCGTTCTTTTTCATGCTGTGAACTTTTTGAACTCCCTGCTTACCTCTATAAATACACGTTAAATAACTATAATGCAGGGACTTATTGACAAGTTTTCTCAATTTATTTATTTTTTATTTAACTTAATTTTTATTTAATTAAAAATAAATGCAACATATTACATTTTTACAGTTTTTAATCAGAGTGTTTAGAAAAATTTCGAGTATGCAGTTTTATAGCCAATTCAATTTTAGAACAATAAAGTGTAACTTTCAAGTGGCTCAAGAATTGTTTTGATTTTTGAAAATTTGCGGTTTGCTTTTTTACTAACGGTATTGGGTGTTTTCTTCCATATAAAAAATTTCGAGAATTCGGTACTGTTACCCTCCATCCAAATGGAAAGCATGAAAAATCATCCTCTCTTATAATCAATAAATGTATTTCCTGAATGTATTTTAAATCTTGTAACACTGTAAATAAATAAATCAATAAAAATAAATAAATAAATAAAAATAAAATAATCTCATAATTTTTCGAAAACATTTCGAAGAATTTTTTACCGCTTCTACTCTTTTTTCAGGCATCCAAATGCAAAACACGAAAAATTATCGTCTGTTATTATTAATCAAATAATTAATATATTTACTAAAAGACTTCGAAACATTTTTTATTACTTCTACACTTGTTTCAGGCATTTTGCCCAGAGACCCTCCATTTGTTACGTTATCGACATTTATGTATTTTCTTAAATCGATTCAAACACTTGCTTATGGCTGTTCTCCGACTCTTTCCAGTATTTTGTGGTTCGTATTTTCCCGTGTGTGATATACCAGGACTCTTGGTGGCGTGAGCCGTAACTGGTATGCATTTGACTAAACTTGAAGAATAATACACATGAAAGACCATGGTTCCTTCCGCATGAGGAAAAAATTACAATGTAGTGGCCAGACTTCTCCCGAAAATTGTGAAAAGAATTTTCTGTGAGCTACTGTATATTAAATACATATATGTATGTATATACATATATCAATTTGTAAACCACGCAAATTATACGATTCAATTTGAATGAATTTGTAACACCCACTATCTAGAGCATGCAGTGATGGGTACTTGCGGCGACAGCTTGCCAATCAAAAGACAACAGTGATCCATGACTGTCACTCCAACACGAATAACGTGGTTTCACTTTTCTTTGCATTTCTTTCTATTCACAAATTCCTACATACCAAGTTTGTCATCTGCCAACTTATTGCGCTTTATACACTACTATACGAGCGTGTATTCGAACTGCCTGAAAAGTGCTCTTCTTATTAAATATCCCATTCAGCGCGCGGCAAATGCAAAGCACGTTTTCTATTAGTGCCATGGAAAACAGTTCTACAAAAATTTTCGAAAGCATTAATATTGTGTTATTCCATTGAATTTCTGAACTCAAATATTTACTAAAATGCTCATGTGGCCATCAAGGTGTGGCTTTCAGCGCGGGGCTACCCACCGGGTTACAACTGGTTATTGATTTGGATTTGTAAGATTAAATTCATTTTTAAGTTTTGTTATATTTAGTGATAGTGGGGTATAGTGTGTGCAAAGCGCTCAACAGCTAAGTGCAATAGAATAGTAAGAATGCAGAAGTAAAGATGTTCAAAAATTATGGCATTATATAAGAAGTACCTACTGTTATACTAAGTTAAGGTCTATTACATATACACGTGTGTTTAGATATGCAACTAATTATCTTCATCCTTTTACAAAATTTCTTCCCAAAGCACATATTCGGAAGTCTTTTATATGGAAAAAATGCTCAGCAACACATGAAAAAAAAAGAAAATACCAAAATCAACGCATTTTTAACCGACTTAAATTTACACTTTCTTCACTTAAATTGAATTGGTTTAAAAAATCTGATTAAAAATTTGGAATGTTGATAATTTCTTAAAATTTGTTAAATTTTTCTAAGTTTTGCATAAGATGGGTTTTTTATGAGTTTGGTTTTTGGTTTTTTTATAACAGAAATACGCTCGGAGGTTTGCCATTGTGTGTCGAGGCCAACCGCTATTAAGAAAAAAACGTTTTCTTTGATTTGTTATATAATTAAGTATTTTTTATAAAAATTTAACGACAAGAATTTAGCATGAAAAATACTGCGAACAATGAATAAAGCTGAAGTGGTTTAATTATGTGAGCAAAACTGTACATGCGTCAAGTCATAGTCAGTTAGTTTCGGTTTGATATAAAAAAATTAGCGGTTTCAAATTTTTACTGTACTTTTTTTATTTACAACAGTAATAGCTATCAATAAGCTTGTAATTGTTACTGTTGTATTGACTGTCAACTAACTGTAATGCAACCATGCGTTGAGCTTTGTATAAAAATAAAAATTGTTAAATAGGAAAATGTGTGCGATGCTCTTGATATAGAACTATCGCTTTCCACTTCTCCCCAGCCCACTGCGCTTCACGCCAGTGGAAGTATCTGATTACCAAGCGTGTTGACAAGTGCTTTGAGTTTCGGTTGCGGCTGAGCTAGTCGAAAAAGCAGCGCACTATTGTTGTTGTTGTTGTAGCTGCATACTATGCAGCGCACTATTCTCTGGTGATGCTGTAATATGCGAAGTTAAGCGCTCCTGTCGCTTTTCAACTGACAGCACTTTTCCCCTTAACTCTTTGCATTTCATTGTGTTATGATGCAATAAATTTTCTATCTTTATTTGCACTCGCACATGCTTGCATATATGTATAAATACATACATATTGCATCGTCAATTTGAAACGTGTCATACTGTTGTTTGTACAGTTGTTAGTGCGCTGGAGCGTAAAGTAATATATTATTCGCCAGTCGAGCATACACCGCCATGCTGCACTCGAAAATGGTACTAAAAAAGAGTTCTTTAAAAGTTCTTTGGTTCCATTTATTTTCAAATTTTATTGCATTTTCCTGTATAATTGCGCTTGCGGCAAATTTCCCATAGCAATCAAACGCATAGATAACATCAATTTCAAGTGCCTTTTAACACTAAATGCTCAATTATCTTCACTTTTTATCCATGAAACTTTTCGCTTTAACTAAATGGTTATCGACAGGCTGGCGCAAATATAGGGTTTTTCAGTAAGAGCGCTTCAACTTTTGAACTTTTTTGAATAAAACACAAACGGTTTGACTTTTTTAACTATTTTTTTTTTATTATCGAGTTTGAACAAATACATTTAAGTATGAAATTCGATTTCTTTTGCATGACCACCGCGTGCACGTTTTACGAAGTCGAATCGTTGAACCCAATTTTCGACCACTCTTTTGCATAAATCGGCCGAAATTCCAGCAATTTCGCATTCAATATTGGCTCTGAGCTCAAAAATCGTCGCCGGTTTGTTACTGTAGACCAATGACTTCACATAACCCCAAAACGGGATGGCTTGTTAAATGCACCGTAAAATGGCCGTAATGCTCGTTGCTCAAGTGTGTACCGTTCCATGATGAAATGTATACTAATGAAGTTTACAAATGACAAGCGAAAAATAAAAAATATTGCGTCGTTCGCCATCCCTATCGGAAAAAAGTTGAAGCGCACCTATTAAAAACCCCTATACAAAAGGCTTTAAATTGAAGGGAAATGAACGAAATTGTCCGTCTGAATTAGCTGGCTATGACTGTTGACTTTGCACTAGAAGACATGTAATTTTCCAAAAACTTGTTCACGGTGTCTGGCTCTCAAAGCTTGGAAGTGGAGCTTTTCTGGAATATTCACTTAACATCAAATACAATTCGCAAATTAATCGTTCAATTGTTATTTTTTTAAATAACTTTTACTAAACATGGCAGCCGTGCGCCATAGTACTGAAGAAGATCCGAATTCTTTAAATTTTCAATTGGATCTGTAAGAGTTAAAATTCGAGAATTCGCAATACAAGGTGCCGCAAAATTAATCATTCATTTGTTATTTTTTTAATTACTTTTACTAAACATGACAGACGTGAACCACTGTGTTGAAGAGGATCCCAATTTTTCAATTTCTCGTCGTTCTCACATAACATTTGCTACTAACTAACTAACTACAACAAAAACCATATAAAGCAAAAAAGTGCAAGTTGCTGTCTTGTGCATTTTCTCCATTTAACGCATACTCCACATATTTTTATACGAAAGAAGCACCCAACACCGACAGCAGAAAAAATTTTCAAAAATCAACGCCACTTTTGAGCCACTTAAAACTTGCACTTTCTGCGTGGAGGTCATTTGAATGATGTTATATTCAAAACTTAATTGTATCAATTGTATTCCAGATTGAAAAAGGGGATTTGAATATCTTCAAAGAGTAGTGCGTGTCATATCACAATTAAAGAAACCCCTTTATATTGGAATACGAGGGGTGCCTTTTATATGTCGGGGTTAGAGAACAAAAACAAATTTTAATCATCGAAAATCACTTTATTGTTTTTCAAAATATTCTCCATGAAGATCTATACACTTTCGCATGCGTTTGAGCCAATTGTCGAAGCACTTTTGCCACTCTGAATGAGGTACCTCCAAAACATGCATTCTGAATGCCGCAACCGCTTCTTCAGGTGTCGAAAAACGTTGACCTCTCAGTTTGTTTTTTACGTACGGGAATAAAAAGAAGTCATTCGGTGCCAAGTCAGGACTATACGGCGGATGACCCATTAATTCGATGTTTTGGGTGCTCAAAAATGCAGTTGTTTGAGCCGATGTGTGAGAGCTCGCATTGTCCTGGTGAAGAGTGATCCGTCTTTGGCGATTGGTTTTCCTAATTTCTTGGAAGACAACTGGCAAACAAATGGTTGTGTACCACTCAGAATTTACTGTTCTGCGTTGTTCTAGTGGTTCGGTTGTGACATGTCCAGATTTTCCGAAAAAACAGGCGACCATTTGCTTGGAAGTACTTCGTGCGCGAACAACTTTTGTTGGATTTGGTTCATCTTGAAACATCCATACAGTCGACTCCTGTTTACTTTCGGGCTCATACGCGTAAATCCATGATTCATCACCTGTCACGATGTCATAGACGTGTTTCGAAGCCCCGCGATCGTATTTTTTGAGCATTTCCTTCGACCAATCGACACGAGCCTTTTTTTGAGCGATTGACAAATTGTGTGGAAACCAACGCGAATAAATGTTTTTGACAGTCAAATGTTTATGCAATATTGAATGTATGCTGGTCCCACTAATGCCTAAGATTGTCTCAATCTCACTATATGTCACATGACGATCTTGCAATATCAGTTCGCGCACAGCATCAATGGTTTTCGGAACAACAACTGATTTTGGACGACCTTCACGAAATTCGTCTTGGAGTGAACTACGACCACGATTGAATTCACCATACCATCGATAAACACTGGTCCTTGATGGAGCTTCATCGCCAAAAAATGAATTAAGTTTATCCATGCAATGTTGTTGAGTTAATCCACGTCGAAAGTTGTAAAAAATAATCGCACGAAAATGTTCACGATTTAATTCCATTTTTGGACCGAGATGAATCTTTTAAGTTACTGTAAACAACACAAATGCGCTGGTATTTCAAAACTTTCTGAGTACGTAAAAGCCAAAAAATGTCAAACTTTGCGATACAGCTACCAGTTGCCAGATAGCAACTCCAGGGTTGCCAAATCCCGAAATATAAAAGGCAGGAGAAGTTCTCAAATATAACTGTTAACATTTTTGCCTGCCGTATTTGAAACTCATGACCCCCATAAGTTATGATAGATTTCATAAATCATGTAACAGTGCTCTGAACTTAAAAAAATGGATTGTGTAATCACTTTTGAATTTTAGTCACTTCTTACGCAGAATGTGGGATGCTGTCTTCTTTGTTGCACATAAACACTTGTTTTTCCTTTGACAAACTTTTCGATTTTTAAAGCTTTTATCCAAACATGAGCAAACACTATTATAAAACATCACAAAATCAGCGGTGTATTATCCGACAGTGAGCTGACATAAATAATTATCTGAGTACTTTTTTTTTACATATGCGCATATTCGTATATTATTTTGCTGAAATAACCTCGAAAGCTATATTGAAAATTTTATTATATTTTTTTAATTCACCCTTTCGTTAGAGATGAGCTCGTGAGTGTTTTTCGCTCACGTTCATGCATCTCATGATGACGATTTAAAAAACTCGTATATTTACGCTTTATATTTGTTTTTTGGCTCACGTCTTTCAGGTCAACATTTCCTATTTAAACTAGAATAATCAAACCGACCAGCATGCAGATATCGTGTATGGGCCTCATTAGATTTTTATTTAACTTCTACTCAAATATTTAATTAAAATATGTTTGCCCTTCTTAAGCTTGTTTTTAGTAGTACTTTTGATAAGTCAGTCATATACCAAATATATCACTACACAGGTCTGACACAGAAAGAGTGAGCACAGAACTTGACTGAAACCGACGACGCTGTGTAAAGTTTTACTTCTTTGGATGTCTGGTAGACTTAGAATCTGCAACAATCCACAATATTTCATAGTTTATCCGAGACACAACTTGATTTCACCACATCGAGAATTAGCGAAGTAGATCAAACCTAAGTAAGCCCCTCTACATTCTACATAACCCTGCATAGGCCGTATCCCTGCTAGCAGCCAAAAATCCTTGCAGGTAACATTTCTCCCGATACAAGAATGAAAATTTATTTCTTTGCCCAAATTTTTGATGTTTTTGTTTTTCAATGTGTAAATACGACAATGCTTAAATATGCTATTTGCATGGTCTGAGTCATGCCACACGCATTTATTTATATTTTCGTTTGACAGTTTGTTTATTTGCTTGAATATTAACTGATTGTTGTTGAGGTCACACTCCATTGCAATATTAAAAATGTATAAATATAGCATGTATGTTTCCATATTCGAATGGGATCCAGAGAATGCTACAGTAAAGCAAAAACAAAAAAAAAGACTTCGTGTCGTGAATGCTGGTACAACGTGACATACAGCTCACCTAGACGCTCATATTTACACCGTGGCCGCCGCTCACTTTAATTGTCTTGCAGCATTTAAATTGTAATTGTGCAAATATAAAGAAAGGAGAGATAAAAAATAAGAAAGAAATAGATACTTGTTTTAATAATTAAAATTATTCAAAAATTTATTAGAAAATATTTAACCAGCAACCATGCAATGCAAGTGACATTCACTTTTTTTGCCTGTAAATTAATCATTGCAAAAATTATGTATGGTTCAAATTTCCTCTCCTAAGCCAAGAGGAAAGTGTACATAATTATTTAGAATAAGATTCCCTCAAAATTAAAAATTAGTTACTTTTTTTTATCCTTCTCGGCAACCTTGACCCACCTAAACTTTGCAATGGAACAAGACTGACAGTAAGGGATATGACGACCAATGTAAGGAGTAGAAGCTCGAGCTTCCCGTTTTATAATTTGAGATTTATTCAATGTTGAAATTTTACAACTGCGGTGAGTTGCTTGGCTTAATACACCTATACGCCTGAGCCCAAATTTGCGATGGTACCGGCAAATGCCTGACCGCTGAGACGAGTTTGCTCGAGCATTGGATTTTGGACGGGCTCGTTGTGTAACCGCCGAGTGCATAGAATGTTTGGTTATAATCGGTTTATTTAAGCTCCGAGACAGCTGCCGCTAGTTCGAGTAGGATTATTGATATATCGCACAAGTTTGCTGCTAGCCGAATTGTTTGGCCTTTTGTGCTGTGCGAGAGTGGTTTTCCTGTGTCAAGCGACATGACTGCTGCTCCATTGTAGTAGCCCACGAGTTCATCTGCAGCTACCGAAAGTTCATCAAGTGTGGGTGCTTTGAATATTAACAAAAAACATGGTGTGTTGACAGGTAGCAGGGCGAGCTACCTGATGCGTAGAACGTCTTCGGATGCACGATCTCCGATTAAAGGCAGCATTGCACGCAGCAATAAGAAGCTTAGAATTAGTAAAGTACGGCAGTAGTTGAGTTTTGCGTTTATTATACCGGTCTTTCCATTTATGGAACAACGTCAAGACGCACACCACAAATAGGTGGAGGAGCTCGGCCAAACACCCAAAAAGGGTGTGCGCGCCAATTATATATACTATATATATATATATATACCGGTCTTTTGCTGGCACGACTCTTAAAATAACCCCAACTTCCTTCAAAGTGTCGCTACTAAGTGCTGACTGAACCAAATTATATTTCCCAACATCAGAAGTAATTTGAAGCTACAAAATTTTAATTATTCTTTTTTTTAATTGTTTAACATTTAAATGTTTAACAGAACCGAAAGTTCACTTAAAAAAACGATATATCAATTTTTTCAAAATTCAATAAATTCCTAAATTATTATCTTTCAGTTAACTTCTTATTATTCTCAAGCCTACAAATGAACCAATTTTCACTGACTCACTTCACATCGAATAGCTCAAAAGTAGCTGACCTTAACTGAAAGATTCCTGCTTTACCCATAGCCAGGTATATGTATGTATGTCGGCTGTTCAGAAATAGGAAGTAATTACTAATACGCTTTATGTTTATGCACTGCACGATAAAACTGAAAATATAATTCAGTAGCCGCTAAAAGAAATAAAAGAACGAATTTACTTCATCTATAAATATGACCATTTATGCATTTATTTTGGCTATACGGAAAGTTGTTATAACAGTTTCTAGATTTTTATATTCATGTTCACTCCGAGCGACCGGTTTTACCTTTTCTGTTTACTTCCCATCTGCCAATGTAAATTTCCGTTTAATCTAAATATGTGCACATGTATAGTATGTATGCATAAAGTTGAGAGTGCTTTTATGTCACATTTCCCTCGATAAATCGTTGTTTATAGTGGAACATTTTTTTAAATTTTGTTTTTGCTAATTTTAGCATCAATTAGACATGAGCGTTTATCTGTTTTACTTCCACTTTCCATAAAAGAAAGGCGTAGACGTCTATAGTCATCAATTTTTCGCGTCCAATATTTTCATATAGTTTTCACTTTGTTGCTTCACTATGCTATTGATACAACACGTCATGCAACCAGCGGTTGCAAGCTGGATTTTTTTCAAATCTTTATCGTATTATTTCAATCTCTTAAATACGGTCACTTTGACTTGCTTTCTTGTTTATCTTATAATAACAGTTGTTTATGGCAACTGCTACATAAATGGAATTAAATGGCATCTTTATCTCATTTAAATGAATAAATAAACAGCGGGAGAAGATCTTTCGTGTGAGTTAGCCAGATTTGAAAGTATGGAAAAAACTTCGAAGTCGACAGACTAATCGCGCCTGCTTTTCAGGCGGCAGTAAAATATTTACAGTGTTCCCCATTACTTAAACTTACTCACTTTTATATTTTTAGAATTTAGGAACAGCTTCAAAAAATAGTTTTCATTAAAAAATCCAAACGCCTCGGATGGAAGGTAGCTTCCTTTTATTGACAGGAGCAACCAATATGAACACATTTCAGCGCAGGCACTTAAAATGACCTTATTGAGAAAGGAGAATCTGCTGGTAGATGTGCTTGCAAAACAATGGCTGACATCATGACGAACCTGACGCTGTGTCGATTTTACCAGGTCTACTGTGTCTTTTTTTTTGGTTATAGAAGTGCACATTAAGCATGCGAGGACAAGAGTAAAGCTTCATCAATATTGAGAACTACTTTTATTCTGTTTTGAATTTCCCCTTACACTTACACCTCGAACTTTCTGATACACAGCTCATAAGCGTCTCGAATGCGTACGATGCGTTACTTCCGTTTAAATTTGAAAAAAATAGCCTCTTTAAGGCAAATTCAAAGCATGCTTAAAAATATACAATACTAGGCAGTATCTAGATTAATAGATAGCTTCACGAGATCCAGGGTACCGGGCTACAGTCCGAACGAGATCATTCAATTCTCCTATTCCTCTGCATGTGCAACCAAGGAAAGTTGGAATAACCAAAAACTGCTTATTTGAATCTAGGTAAAGTGGTTACGAACGTATAAAAAAAGCGAAATTAATAGTACTTGCCGATTATAATAGCAGGTGGATGTTTTTTGTATCATAATGACATAGCGAGCTCGTTTCAGCATACTTCGTACCTCCGAGCGAAATAATATAAGAAAATTAAAGCCTTTTTCGGAAGAAGCCATATGGCGTAGGTGCGAAAATCTTGAGTAGCTGATCGACTGGAAAAATATGCGAATATTCTACTATATTCCCTTACATGGTCATCTAAGGTCATAGGAACTGAATCAACTTGCCCAAATGTATATTTTGCGAAAGTGTCAGCTATAATATAAGCCGACAAGGTCGATTTCTAATCTTAATCGGAGTATCTCCTCTCAAAAACAGTCTGCTCTCATGCCTTGGTCCGGTACTACATTTTCTAAGCAATAGAGAACTTTATTAACTCCGACGTTCATTCTTTCAAGAATGTCCCAATTTATTCAGAGTTAGTAATTTTAAAGGGTTTTTGATTTTCGATCAACAAATTGTAAAAATGTGGAAGTATTGCTAAAACCTTAGCCATGATTTTTCTTATCCTGGTATTTATAATATGCCAAAGGTTCTCGATGAAATTTATATCGCCCAGTTCCATTCCGGCGGCCGCCGTAGCCGAATGGGTTGGTGCGTGACTACCATTCGAATGCGTAGGTTTAAATCTCCGTGCATAAAACACCAAAATGATAGAACAGTTTTTTCCTAACAGCGGTTGCCCTCGGCAGGCAATGGAAAGCCTCCGAATGCACTTCTGCCATGAAAAAGCTCCTCATAAAAAAACCAGCTTAAAACTGTGTGTCCATCTTTTTGGAACAACATCAAGACGCACTCCACAAACAGGAGGACGAGCTCGGCCAAACACCTAACGGAAGTGATTAAATTATATTATATATTTTATTTATTTATTTATTATTTCTCGCAAAAGAAAATGTTAAGTTTTAAAAATAAACATTTCCAAATCAATTTGATAGAATGTTTAACGGTATTTTGCTCACCACAGTCGATTTTGCGACATTTCTATGCTTAGAGGGTCTTCAAGTGTTTAAACCAGTACCAGAATCAGAAAAACCCCTGGTAATGTCATTGTTGTTCTCCAGTAATCAGGTTCCCTTAAACTGATTTTTTTGACATCTACTGAGCTCCGTTTTTTTTTTAAGACCGGCTTTTCTCAGGTGTTTCTCAAAAAATCTCCAATGATAGACTGATTCAGTAAGTCAACTTTTATAATTATTTCGCGGATGCTACATTTTTTGATGCTACCATTTGGATGGTTTAAAACTTAAAACGAATCAATAACGATGCAAAAAATTATTTTTCTACTTAATCGGTTACCCACTACCTGTCAGCAAATTTACGAAGGCATATTTTAAAAATCAACAAAATAGTATACAATCAAATTTAAGTATTAAAGTAAATTCAAGCAGCTATTTAAACACAAATTAGTGTTATTAACTAAAGGCAAAAAGTAATGCATAAAAGCTGCCGCTTTGGTATTAGTTTTGTGGCAGGTACACTGTAGTTTGCGCTTGTCACAGTTGACAGCTAGCAGCTGTTTTTATTGGTATTTTAATTAAAGTTTTCGTAAAGTTTCTGGCCTTTTTACATCTTTAAAAGTCTGTCAATCGCATTGAGCACATTTTTTATGGAATACCATGAAACTTTAACCTTTTTGTTTTGTTTAATGTTGATTTTTTTGTTTTTCTTGTTCGCCCATACATTTGTATGTATGTGTGTACTTCTAAGTTCCAGCTAAATCTGAATGTTTGCAAAACAGAAAGTTGTCTGGCATTATTAACTTGTAGGTTTGTATGCATAATGCTCATTACAGGTTTCAAATGGTTTTGGTTTAACCATTTATGAGTAGGTTGGTAAACGTGAGCACATATGTACTTATAAGTGTGTACTGTGTGGCTTGAAATGTTTGAAGGCTCGCGTTGTAAACAAGCATTTCCCTTTTTCAGGCCTTGAACTCATTTTGAATAGCAAAAAGAAAAATCAGCCGAAAATCGTGGCATTGCTAATTAGAGTAAATGTGTTTTTCTCTAAAAGTTTTACTGCAATACTTTGCTACGAAATATAATATTAATTTTTAATAAAGGGAGTCTGAAAGCTGTTTCGAATGAAAAACAAAAATCGATATCACTTTTTAATAACATTTTTATTAGTTCCCTATTATGAGCAGATTTGCGTCTAACTGTGATATAGTTTATTGTTCCTACTTCAAAATCGCATAAAAGCTACATTATATGGAAATTTGTGTCCTTTTATAAAAAAAAACAGGTTTACGCTCACATTAGTATTTTTATTTTAGCGAAAAATTATTTGTATACATTTTTTATTATAAAAAATATTTGTATATATTTATTATTATTAAAAAAATTTCATTGGTTGACTTGGAAGTTTCTAGATATGTCCCGAAATTCTTGTTTGAAACAAAAAATCGAATAAGGACCGTATACTTGACAATTTTGTTCATATGGAAGAAAACACCGTCAGCAAAAAACAAAAAAATGTACACGATTTTTGAGTCCCCTCCAACTTGTACTTTATGACACCTAAATTCAGTGGGCAATAAAACTGCATATTCGACATATTTCGAAATTTTTTTCTTTGTTTTTTGCAAATTTAAAAATTTTAATTAAAAAAAATAATGCTCGCTAAATGACTACTTCCACAATAATCAGCTCCGAGCGGCAAATAAAACTCGAATAATAAGTTCTCTTCCTGACTAAAAAAATAAAAATGAATCAATGCGTTAAAAAAAAACTTTTTTCATAATTATACACATAACATTTTTTTATTTCTGCTTTCTTTTCGCCGTAATTTGGCAACTGTGGAAGACATTTCAGACCAATATCTAAATTAATAACCGCTTAACACAAATTTCACGCATCATAATTCGCTTAATATCCACTTACCACCTACTTACCCATTTAAGTTTGTCTTAATGCTCGCATTGAAATAGCAATCAAGAAAACTAAGGAAATAATTCTCTTATCGATTTCCTTAATTGTTGCTCTATCAGCGCTAAAATCTTCATCGCATTGGTTATATTAATTTTAGCAAATCATTTCGTTGCCTCACTTCAATTTCCGGGCAATATGGGATTAACCACAGCGGGCAACAAGTTCGAAGCTATTGCCATAGACGCTTGCTGCGTAAAAAAAAATTTAACAAGATTGGAAGATATGAAAAAAATTAAAATATTTCTGACGCAAAAACTTTGAGGCTAAGTTGTACAGAATACTTGTTTATGTATGTTTGTAAGCATTTTGTCGCAAAGACTTTTTCAATACAGTTATTACAAATTGAGGAGACAACTAATGCCACTAGTGCGGTCGGCTAGTTTTACGTGAGGTGCGTACTTTTTTTCT
The DNA here is from genome assembly GCA_037575425.1 of Anastrepha fraterculus. Lineage (NCBI taxonomy): Eukaryota > Metazoa > Arthropoda > Insecta > Diptera > Tephritidae > Anastrepha > Anastrepha fraterculus. The sequence continues at coordinate 190,084 of JAYXIM010022481.1, forward strand.
TTTAGTGCTTTATTCACAATTTCTTCAATCTCGTTTTGCTGTTTTGCCCCATAATTCGGTCAACGAAAAGCCAAATGAAAAGCCGGTGAGCCGCAAATAAAACTGCTTTACCAGCAAAGTTAAAGAAATAGTCACGTTTCTTATGTATGAGTTGTGTCTTCATTACCTTGTGAACCTAACTGAACACGCTAATAGGTTACACACATATGTATGCATAACACAGCTACACACAATGACTAGCTGACTGTATGTATACATATAGGCATATATCTACACCTGTGTTCAAAATAATAGTAGCGCGATGAATTACCAAGTTTTAAATTTATTTGTATTAATTTTTTTATGTTTTTATAAAAATATAGCACATTCTACAACAAAAACCATATAAAGCTCTAAATTTTGTTCAAAAATTTAGCAAATTTAAAAAAAAATCGACTTTTTTTTTAATTCTGGGTGTTTAGTTTTATAGCCCACCCGATATTAGGACAATAAAATACAATTTTTCGTTAATTTTACAAACATTTGTTCGTTAAAGTTTTGGGAATTTTCTTCCATGTAAAAGATTTACGGATATGTGCTTTATATCAACGAGGACTTCATTTACATTTTATTATACTAAAATTTACTGGGCTGAAAGTTTTCTAAAAATTCTTTTTTAAAAATTGAAAATTAAAATTTTTTTTTTTAATTTGTTTATTTGTTATGAATTTAGTGCAAAACTCGGAGCTTTAAGTACTGTAATTTTTGTTGGAAAATGCTTTATATCTTTATAAAAACGATTTAAAAAATTAAAACAAAAAATAGTTAAAACTTGGTAATTCGTCGCGCTCTATTATTTTGAACACAGGTATACTCGTATATATATACATATATATATATATGAATGGATACATACATATATAAGTATTGTGTCTGCATTAATATTATATTTGTGTAGATGCAGAGCTTTAATTTATTATTATTTTTATGTCATAGAATTCCCTTCCAACAGATATGCGCTTTAATTGGATCAAGTTATGTGGCATGAAATGTAAAGGTATACAGATGTACATAGTAGAGTACGCACACAAATGTACTTTTGCAAGTTTTCTCGACCGGCTGTACAAATATATTAACCAACCGGACAACTAACTGCAGAGCTTTTGTAATTTCTGCGCACTGCACATAGTTAGCATACAGTTACTAGTATTACATAGTGGTATAGTGATTTCACCACAAACTTATCAACTTGATGACTATTTGCACTCAATCCGCGTCTAAAGTCATTCATTAGCAGATCACGAAAGTAAAATATGCCATATTCAATGCTCTTAAGATGAATAAAAAATGCTTTGGAAAATTTGATGTAATGATAAAGTCGGGCATGATTTTTTATATTCGTAAAGTTACCTGCGGCCGCCGTAGCTGAATGGGTTGGTGCGTGACTACCATTCGGAATTCACAGAGACAATGTAGGTTCGAATCTCGGTGAAAGACCAAAAATGAAAAAAAAAAGTTTTTTCTAATAGCGGTCGCCCCTCGGCAGGCAATGGCAAACCTCCGAGGGTATTTCTGCCATGAAAAAGCTCCTCATAAAAATATCTACCGTTCGGAGTCGGCTTGAAACTGTCGGTCCCTCCATTTGTGGAACAACATCAAGGCTCATATCACAAATAGGAGGAGGAGCTCGGCCAAACTCCCAGAAAGGGTGTACGCGCCAATTATATACATATATATATACCTACATATTTTAAACAAACTCAAGCGTGGCTTATTTGTGCTTATTCCGTGTATTCATTTATTTAAAAAAAAATGTATTTTTTTTTTATATGCGAAAGATATATTTTCAAAAAAACTTAAATGAGCTTTCAAAGATTTGTCGCACTGGTTCAGGCTGTCGATGAAAGGGGCACCCAGTGACCTTAATTGTCTAGCGGCCAAACCCGGGCATTTAAAGAGAAAGTGCTCAACGGTCTCCTTCTCTAAAAGGTCCCAACAGTTTATGCAATGGGGATTAAATGCTAACCTATATTTTATGTGTGCCGATCGTCCAATGACCGGTAAACACAGCTATGAGTTTGGAAATTGAATGGCGTAGAGTCCACAGAACCTTCTGCGTCCTGCGTCTATTATACTTCGAATGTTTAAGTAATATATGATATTTCCTTCACAGTATTTGAAATTAAGCTTTCAGTAATTCTTCTTTTCGCTCTTTCTCGCAGCATTTTCACTTTTCAATAGAATTGAGTCAGCCGTAAAAAAATTTGGCGGGCTACCGAAATTTACTAAAAAATGCTCTCACGGTGAAAAGCTTTACCGAAATACAAACTTACGAATTATCAAAGTAACAGGCCCACTGTGAAAACCACTAATATTTTTTCGAATACTAGGCTTTACCTGAGACTTTTCGGTCGTATTGAAGGAAATCCTGACGAAATCTGACTAAAAAAACTAAAACTGCAGATTTCTGTCAGTGTTATATCTGAATCATAGATACTGATAAATCTCAGTGGCATGAAGTCCAGTATTTTTTTTTTTTTTAACAATGAAATAAAGGGTATTTCAAACGTGACGCCTAGGTGAATAATTCCTAGACGGTATCTTTTTTTGTGTCATCTTTGGTATTTGTCAAGTAGACACGTTAAAATTAATGAAACTTATTATGAAAATGGTCGATCCTTAAGAACAACATATCGCAAAATTCCTGATTTTTTTGGTAGAAATAATCATCCGAATGACTCGACAAAAGTTGGTGAAAAAATTTCAAGAAACTGATTCTGTCGTGGATAAAAAAACGACTGGCCGACCAAAAACTGGGCGCTCTGTTGAGAATATTCTGTTGTAGCTCAAATTGTTGCTGGACAACCTTCAACATCGATTCTGGACGTGTTAATTATGTAATTTTCGCATATACATACTTGTTAAGAGCCGTTTTTTGAATGAAAATAGTGTAACCTGAAAGAATCTAAATTTTTACATGCTTACAAAGAAGATCCCTTCAATCAACTAGAAAGATACAGATAGATGTCTTTCTAACCAATATATCTTACGGATGCGATTTATGAAAATGAAGCTTACATTTCGAACTTAAAAGGTATATTTTTTCATTTTACTGGATATTTAATTATTACTTTATTTTTACGAGGGGACTAAGGAATGCGACCTGGAAGGTCTATTCTGCACCAACTTCCGAAATAAATTTTAGTACAAAGACGACAGTGTTCTCATCGTCACCAAGCCGTTTCTATACTTGCTTCTTTCAGGTTATTAGCTTTGGGTTAATGATAACTAAAATGCTGCGATGTGGATTTTAGTCGCCTCATTCGATGCCAACCCTAAACTGGGGGTAGATATTTGACTACCGAATATGGGTTTCGTTTCTAGTAATCCCGTGAAAAACACCATAGGTATCTTCATTCATAAATACATAATTCGTGAGGAAACATTTTTTTTTTTTGTTACAACAATTGGAGATGCAATAATCTAATTGCCTAACCATATAAATCCACATTTCACATTTTATAAAAAAAATAGAAAAATTCCACGAACTTTTCCACGTTTTGTAGTTGAAATTTTCAGTAAAATTTTTGGTATGCAGCTTTTTAGCTCATTAAATTTTATTGTAATAAAGTGCAAATTTGAAGTCACGATAAAATCCAGTTCATTGTTTTAATATTTTTTAGCTGACGGTGTTATGCACTTTCTTCTACACTTCTCACAGAATTTAAGGGAACAGAAAAATTTCCTAAATTTCTTAGTGATTTTTGAAAAGCTGTATCTCGGTGAAATATGGTCGCATGGAGTTCCGACAAAAGCAATTTGAAGCTTTAAACTTGTAGTTTTAAGATCTTTGAGCAAAATTTTTTTTTATTAGCGGTTATTTTGTAATCGTCAGCTAAAGGACGACACAAACATTTTCGAATTTTTTTCCTTTTTTTTTTTTGATTGCACGGGCTTGCCAAAATTTTCCGACTAAAACTAGCCAAACAGTCAACTAGATTGATTATTTAGCTTCAATTTGCTTTTTTTAATTCTTTCTACGATTATTTCTCTCTGAGATATACGCGTTCGTAAAAGACCATTTCTCGTAAAAGGCCATTTCTCGTAAAAGACCATTTTATCTTTGATCATCGATATCTTAGCAACTAATAACCCCACAATAAATGGGACAATGGTTTTGGAAAGGAGAATAAATTTCCTATAAGATCCTAATTTAATTTTTGTAAGAAAAATATCTTTTTTTACACTTAACGTTGGTTTGAAGTGAACACAAAAAAACGCCTTTTCGCTCATTTACAAATATTAATGTTTCCAGGGATTTTTACAGTTTAATATTCCACTAATAATGTTGTAAATTTTTAAATCAATCCATCAAGCCGTTTTTCCGGACCGATTGATCAAAATTTTACAAAAGAATTAAAGAAGCAAGTGCATTGTTTTGAAACATTGGCTAAACATTATTACATAAAATTGAAAAAACATTTTTTTTTTCAACTTTTTTTCGCATTTTTGCATTAGTACCTTATTAAATTAAAAAAAAATCGAATGGACTTTTTTCGTAAAATGCGAAACTCTGTGCGACCATTTTTCACCGAGATACAGCTTTTCAAAAATCACTAAGAAATTTAGGAAATTTTACTATTCCCTTAATTTTTGTGAGAAGTGTATATACAAAAATTACTTCTTATTTAAATAAAAGTAAAAACACATTTTCATTTAATGAGATGCGGTTAAAAGTTACCGTTATAATTTTTTTTTTACACAGCATGAAAGCAGATTTGGTGGACATTTCTGCATTCCTATACATCTAACAAATTTGGTTTTTTAGTTATGACGTTCTTTCTGGGAACAGACGATACATTCACTGATTTTGTGCAAAGGTCCAACATTCGCATTAATGGGTTTTAAATTAAATAAAAAAAATATATAAATAATTGGGGCGTACACTTCTGTTAGGTGTTTGGCCGAGCTCCTCCTCCTATTTGTGGTGTGCGTGTTGATGTTGTTCCACAAATGGAGGGACCTACAGTTTCAAGCCGACTCCGAACGGCAGATATTTTTATGAGGAGCTTTTTCATGGCAGAAATACACTCGGAGGTTTGCCATTGCCTGCCGAGGGGCGACCGCTATTAGAAAAATGTTTTTCTTAATTTTGGTGTTTCACCGAGATTCGAACCAACGACCTCTCTGTGAATTCCGAATGGTAATCACGCACCTACCCATTCGGCTACGGCGGCCGCCGGGTTTAAATTGGTACTAATATAATTGCATATGGCATATATCTATCAAATAATCTTGTTTCCACGTACTAATTTTTTTTTCAACTATATTTTTCATGGTTTTTGCTTATCTAAGTTTTTCCATACCAATGCAACTGGTTGTCCTCAGCAATTTTTCATCTTACCTCTCAGCCTGGGTGATTAATGTGTTTTCATACATGCATGCATATAAACATACACAGGTCTTCAGTTAGGTGTGCATGTGTATGTATATACGCGTGTGTTCTTTCACGTTTGATTAGACCATGAACTCAATTGCTATTTACTTGCCATACGTAAATTGTGCAAATACAGTAAGTTGCTTATGCAGCACTAAACACATCATATCCAGCATTTGAATGCAGCAGATATTTGATTTTTGCTATGAAAATTCTGTAATTCAAAGCATTTTATGCACGAACGCTGCTGTTGTTCATAGTTTATATTTTTATTTATCTCCCTCTTTAATGCTGATCATTAAATTTCTGGCTCCACAATAATTACCGTCGTGCTGTGTTAGCTGTAAATATATGTACATATGTAGGTACATAATATGTAATGGTATTCAAATGCTTGTTTTTTTTATAATTACATTTTACTTATAACTTCATTCTTCATTTGTCATGTTTCTGTATTTTTAACTTAAAAAATATAAAATGTTCTTGCCTTAAAGCTCATTCAAGGTTTTACACAAAGCAGGTTATAAAGATTTCAATTTATTATTATTAAATACTGTCGAAATATAGAAAATTGTACTGGCTTTTCGGCAGAACGTCTAAATTACGCATTGATAATTAATTGTTAGTTTACAAACAAATCCTTAGGCCAGTATGGACTTGTGGAGCTCAACTGTGGGGATGCACTGCAAAAAGTAATGTAGAAATCATTCAAGGTTTTCAAAACAAGGTAATCCGTCAATGACGACGTCTCACAGTGCGGCCGATTCCCGAAAAGCTGGCCAAAACTCAAAAAATTAAGTAATTGATTCAAAATTTCTTACTCGGGGGTTGTCGGGGTCGCTGATTACGAATTTGATCTTAAAATTTTGAAAATCCACCCCCTTCCACCCCTATTGGCCACCCCCTCACGTGAAATAGCGTATATTCTAGAACATAATCAAGATGCATGTTAATTTATGTTTTCAGGGTCGCTGATTACGAATTTGATCTTAAAATTTTGAAAATAAAGATTTCTCGTATTTTACCAACCTTCCGAAGATGATTCCATTTGGTTTTGTTCAATTTACTCCATTACAAAATCTTTCAAATGTGTACAACTTTCACTATTCATCGACTGTAATACGATGCTCTAACGAAGGCCACGTTGCGACTGAAAATACAGAGGATACTTAGGGTACAGGACGTTGCTATGAACGGTTTTCACTACTCAAGGCATTACTGTAGCCAACCCAAAGACAAAAAAACTCTATCTAGAAACTTTTTTTTCGACTTTTGGCCAGCTTTTTGGGAATCGGCCGCACTGTGCGTCTCTATGTAGACCTAAAATATATAACTGTAAACTAAACGTAATAACTTGGAAACTATTCGACAAATAACTGATGTCTTTGGATGCATAACACCACTTTTCCTTAAAACTGCTTCAGGTTCACGGAATGATAAGTTCGGCTATGTCACAAACAACTCTGATCTTGCTTTGAAGTGATATTTCTTTTTTTTCTTTATTTTTTTTTCTTTTATTTTTAACTTCGGTGTGCGAATGCATCCGTTCATTTATGATTTTCTTCGCCTTCTTCTGCATTTTTGGGCCTTCGGGGTGTATACATAGGAACACCATTTCCAATCGCTTTTCATGCGCGGAACTCATTTTGTAAAAACAACGTGCGATTTCTAAATGTTCACAAAACTAACAACAACATGTTATGTAAGTGTATTGGGAAAAGGCTACGCCTATGTAGCAGCATTTCAATTTTTTATAACGGTTCTCTAAGTTTAAATTTTACCGGTCATGCTTCTATTATACAGACTTTAGTAAAATTTGTGTATTTGTTTTAGTGCCACGTTCTGTAATGACGTTTTGTACTTGATCCACTGGGAGAATTGGCTACACGCTCAACTTAAAAGAGTCTACAGTTCCAATGTCCCTGCGTACGAAGTTTCCAGAAATTTTTAATAGTATCGAAAATGCGTTCCGAATTCTGTAATGATATCTCTGAAATTCTGAAAAAACTAAAAGATTTCTGTAGGAATGTTTTGACCACTTTCCGAAGCAAAATTCCAAGAGAATTAAAAGTTTTTTTGGCTTTCCTTTTAAAAGATTTTCTAAACGCTTGCCTTGACATATTTTTAAAGAAAAATTTCCAGTAATAGCAGTCTGTAGCGAAATAGTTAATCAAGATTTTTCCAAACTTTGTATTCATAAATATAATATTACAAATACATATACAATAATTCGTAAAAGCTGTATTACATTTTCAACGCCTGCACAGCACATTTCATTTTACAAAATAATAGTTTCTTTAAGCATTCTTTAAAATATCTTTACTATTCAGATTACTTTAAAAGTACGGTTTGCAGAGAAGATATTTAAATTATCTATGTATATGAAGCATCAGTCCCATTACTAGTTGCTATGGTAACGTGTTTAGCTATGTTTAGTATACGTTTCAGAAATTTCAGATTACTGTAATTGACGTTTTGAAAGTCCCAAAAGAGTCACAAAACACACCATTTCTTCTTAAGGCCCAGCACTAAATGAAGTTGCCTGAATTTGATATCCCCGCCTTACTTAAATGGTTAATGTTTAGCTATACCAGCTGCTCCGTCAGAATTGGGCTTTTTGGAGTGAACTAGGTTTTCTCAAAAGAATAGCCTCTCTTTCCAACAGGTGTTTTTTCAGACTAAGTAGACAATTGAGCAGTAAAAATCTCTCTCCGCCAACAAAACCCACACTCTACAAGTTTCATAATGCCCTTGCAATTGTTTGGCGGAGAAGACTTGACTATGACAACATCTTATGGATTGGCGTGGCGGCCCTTAGAGTTTAGAGAGGATTATTATATGGAAGGCTAATAGACCTCTGCAAGTTGATGACCACGTCTATTGCAGACGATGGGAGAACAGATTTATGAGCTTTACAGCGATATAGTTATGTGCAGTGATTAAAGATCCAGTGACCCCGCCGGCTCTGTCATGTCGTACGAATAGGTACAAATTCTCAAGCACAGAAAATATACGATGCGGTACCTACTGATGGCTTCTTTACACTTTCGGTTGCTTTATGAAATGTTGACATCCTCCAGTACGGCACCTAGCTAGAGTACATTGACTGCTTGTGCTTTCCAATGTTCAAAATAATGCCTATTTTACAACCTAATTCAACTTTCGACTGGCAACACTGGCATACATCAATGCATTTAGGTTTTCGAACTTTTCTAGACTACTTAGCATATCATCATGAGAACCCTGTGTACCTTACCTTGAGGTGATGAATTACTTTCAATATACAATATTTCAGTGCCAACTTTGCAGTTACCGTATGTATTTCGTATACATAAACCTGGACACGGTATTGAAAATAGACAAAATTTAATCCCCAGTATTTTTCGGATACCTATTCAATTATTTATACTAAAGAAGACGCGATAATTTTTAGCAGTCAAATGCAGCGTGCGCCCTAAAAATCAATTTTTATTTTTTCTATACTTTATGTTATCGACATTGAAATTATAATTCAAGAGAAACTGAAGCCAAGAACTGGTCCTCATAATATTATTAATACACAAATGGTTACCGTTTATTTATAATTGCATTTTCCATAAAAATAATACGAGTATTCAATATGGGTCAATTTCTAGTAACCCAACCACACAATTAAGTCCAGTTCACTTACCCAGTTTCGGCCGTCTCTGACGTTGTTGATGTTGTTGTCATTGCTACTTTTCAAGTTTCAAGTGCTCGTAAGTCGACTCGCTTCTTTTGATTGCTATTTATTATTTATTATTATTTTTGGTATGTTTCTCGAACCGGTTATCCACGGTGCTCAAAACTTGTAACACTTTTATTTGTATGTAGTAAAGAACGTATCTACGAACATTACATGAATACAAAGCAAGCAAAAAAATAAATAAATGAAAACTGTAGAACAGCAAAAGACGGCCGAAACGTAAAAAAATGATATCCAAGTTTAAGGTGTTTTCGACCGTTCTAACATTTTGGAGTAGTTGGTAAACAATTCAATACGATAATAGGAACGTTGGTTAGAAAAAACCACCATTAAAAATTGCTTTTGATTGCGTTACGCTTAGTGAGTTTAAAGCGTTCACAACAATGATAGTTAACAGACTATAATTTAGCGTAAGAACGGAAGTAAGGGCCCACAGTGCTTTTTAATTTGTTGGCATTTTGGTTTTTGCGTGCAGAAGCTTATAGGGTGGCTTATTTGCAAGTTTCGCTTTAAGAATTTTAGAATTAGAACTATATTATTATTTATGTTATTTTAAGCATATAAATATAGGAAAAATAACAGCATTAGCTCAAGGCCATCGACCCATTGCTTTAAAGGTCTTGGCACATTTACCATTGACTGAAATAGCGTGTCCAGGATAATTTCAGAAAAAAAGGTCAATATCGCAGGCCATAATCTGAGATCGTTGTGAATAATCTGGCAAACATGAACCCGATGTGTTGATTTGAGATCGATGGGAAAATTCCTGTTGCTGTAGCGTTAAGCGGCCGCTGTGGAAGTTTATTTTAAGCCAAAACTTTAAAATAAACTCAATGTTCTAACAACTCTGTATACATTTTGAAAACGAGTTTTTCAATATCTCTCAATGTTCTTGAAGCGTAAAGTGATTTATTTCAGTCCACGAAGTGTGCTATTGACTGACAGTCAAGACCTCTTGCGGAATTGAGCGGTCAGAGTTCAAAAAACTAAACATGAATTTCGGCTACCCTATAGTCCGTTTCTTTCACCGTCATGTTTGTTCTTTTCGGTCATTTCAAGCACCCCTTCATTAGCTTTGCATACCTAATTCAATCGCGTCGCAGTCACGATTTTGAAATTCAACTGCTTTTGTCACGCCACTCGCGTTCAAGTTGGTAATATGAAGCACCCAAATCGTGGGATTTTCAAGTGGTTGAAATGCAGCAAGTTAACCAAGTTGAAATGTCCATAGCATCCGTCGCGATTGCTGTATTGCAACTGACTATATTTGACTCTCGATTTCCACTTTATACCCTGCTCCTTCTTCCCTCTTTCTGAACAAAAAGATCGCTGGCTGCTTACTTCACTGTAATAATCACAAGTTCAAATGAGGCGCTTGAACTCTCAATTCAGCTGCATTACCCAGGAGCAAAACAATAAAACTAAAGTTCCAGAATTGCTGCTTACCTTTCTTGCATTGCATCATCGCAACCATAACGAAAAACAAAAATCGACCAAAACAACAATAACTTTTTATCTGCATTCGCTTCTTCTTAGGGTCTCACTGTCTTTCGTAGGTACTCCCGCTTCTTATTGCGATCTTAGGTCATCCACACAGTTTAGCATTTCGGGTGCAGCAGCGCGTTGTGTTGATGGCACATGAAGGGTTTGTTGTTGTTTAGTTAGTTAGTTGGAACGCTAGTTGTTTGACGAGTCTTGCTCGCCTGCTCGCTGATCCGCGCCATAACAACACATTAATTTCCGCTGACTGCTATAACTTACATATGTGTAAATGACGTTGAGACCAAGTGCCAGGCAGACAGACAGTCTCACTAACTAACGCTGTCGTGTGTAAGCGTTTACTGCCAGTTGAGCAGTACTGCCGCCGTCGTTACTCCATCTCATTGGAGCATAAACAAAAGTATCCGCACCCCTTTTCGATTAGCCATTCTTAAGTTGGTGTTGCTTTGATGAAGGTTTCGTTGTAGAGGCTTGAAGGCTTGGTGTCCAAAAACTAAAAAAGCACAACCAGCCAGCAAACCAACAACCGACTTGCAATAGATTTTTTGTTATAGTCTAGTCAGTCAGTCGTATTTGAACTTTGACGGCAAACGAAGGCGCGAATTTCATACCTACGGAGCTTCATATTTTCAACAGTTTTCAAGTGTTTAGTTGCTTTATTTATAGTCTTCCGCAACCAAATGGTAAGCACGAAGGTTTTTCTGGCTACGTCATTTTTTGCTTTTTGTTTACAAGCTTAATTGGATTAATTTTAACAGGTCGCATTTGTAGAAATTGCAATATTGATTTAAAAATTTACATTTTTTTCTGGGTCTTTCTATTTTTTTTTTTTTTGTATTCTTTTATTGGCAACTAGCTTTTCGTCGTGCCAAACATTTCTTGCCCATCTAATTATTCGCTTGAACAGCTTACAAACCGGATATCACGCGCTTCATTTAAGTAGTGCTATTTAATAATATTTAACATAAAAATAATCGTCAATGGACTCATCAAAAAGGATGCAACGTCCAGCGTCACCACTGCCTGAATTTCAAAAATTAAAGCTGCGCCCAGTACCGAAAGTGAAAAGGCGCGCACCACAGCCGCCTATAAGTCTAGCGCTGAAAAAAGTTGGCAATTTTTTTAAATTGTTAATCTTTTTTTTATTAAATATTATTTCGACTAAGTTAACTGACTTATGTACAATTTTAAAATGTGCCTATTTCTTATCTTTGCAGACTTCATCCACAACCAAGACTACCACTCTCACCACTCCTGCCAAATTGTATGGCAAGGACTTGAGTGAATATGATGAGATTGATGTTGATGCTCTGCTGGCGCAATTGTCACCAGAAGAAATCAATATTTTGGCCAAAGAAGTTGATCCCGATGTAAGTATTGCGTATGTGCACATATTGATATTTTAAATATTAAGCCAAAAATACGAGTATTACATTCAGTGTAAGCGAATTTTTAATTTCTGTCAGTTTTTTTAAATAAGTACTCAAATCTGAGGAATACATATTTAAGGAACCAGAATGTGCTCTCCACAATTTGTTACTCTCTTACAAGTTCTGTGCAGAAGTTTAAGAACCATGCGTTCCAAGAAAATACCTAATTTCGATGCCCTATGTCCCACGAGGGAGTGAAGACCAAAAGAAGAAGAAGAACTAATGAATTTTATGTCAAATTTATGTTCGTTCAATTGTGCTTTTGGGCGTTTAGAAAAGTAGTTATGTTTTTGAGTGCAACCAGGGAAGAGTTTATCTAAAATTGGTGTGATATGGGAAGAAAGTAAGGATATTTGGCTAAATTTTGTTGTAGTGATACCATTTCTGGCCTAACAATGGAAGAACGAAGATTGGTGTTTGTATATATTGAGGGAAAATCGTTTTCATTCGTTTGAGCCAATTTCCGAAGAATTTTGTCTAGATGCGCTTCCGGGGTGTTTTATAATACGAATATCATACATGACGACTTTTCTCCATCATTTCGCGCAGAGCAACACAAAAAACTGATTTTGGACGCGAGAAAAGTCAAATTACGAATTTTTGACGGTGCTTAATGATGGTGCTTGCTCGCCGTATAATGATTTTAGTTCATTTAAACATTCTTGTCTTGCTAATCCTCGCCAAAAATTGTGAAAATAATCGCACGAAAATGTTCACGGCTTAATTTCATGTTTTTGCCTAAAATGGATCATACTTCAAAATATTCTGAGTGCGTTTATGGTAAAATATGTAAAATTTTCAAATGGACACGTCAGATGGTGCTTTACAACAAGAGAAGTGTCAAGGCTAAAAATGTAATAGCAACCCTCGTAATGTGTGGATCTCTTGCCACCTGATGGCACTGCATAAACCACATATTTTTCAAAGGGAAATCAGGGAAAAGTTGAAATAAATAAATCTTTTGTACAATAGACCATAAGAAATACGACGAAACGGGGTCGGGGTCAGTGAGCCAAAGTCATCATTCAGGGCGACCGTCGGAAATATAGATCAAAACTGTTTATGAAATCGACCATTCAAATTCTGGAATTGGCGTTATTAAGTTAATCTTAATTGCTCTAATAGTTTGGTTTGGAGCCCACGTTGCTCCCAGTATTTCCCAATGAAAGCAGTTTTGATTGATTGGAAAGAATTGACTCGAAAATGTATTCAATTTCATCAATCATGCTCTGAAGCGAAATGGCTGTATTTTATAGAATAAAGTTACGATACTGTGTTCAATTAAAACACGTACTTGAACTTTTCCGCAGGGCTGCAATTGTTAAGTTTACATTTTTTCTTAATGAATTGGAATGTCTGCAAACACACATATGTATGAATAAAAAAAAATAGACGGCTTCAAACCTTACAATCATGATGTAGCTAGAAGCTGGCATAAGAAGATCAGTACAGCCAACTTGATACTGCCTCATACAAAGTGTGCTCCTCTTGTATTGTTTTTATTTATTTATATCTTTTTTTAAAATGGGAAGGAGAATAATTTAAATTCTATTTAGATAATTTAATTAATATCTGTTCTGAGATACATTCAGAGGGTTGCCATTGCCTGCCGAGGGACGACCGCTATTAGAAAAAACTTTCTATTGTGCATAGGAACTAATTATGTATCTCGAATATGCATAAGTTCATATTTCTAAGACAATAACAAAATAAATATAATAATTAGTGAAGTAATTAAAATTCAATAGATTCCAATCATTTCAAGAGAAAAAATAATGCAAATAAGCAAACTTAATTAAAAAAAGCTAAATTAAAAAGAATAAAAACAGCAAAATTACCGAAATTGAATAGAATAGTAGGGGAAGTGAAAAGTTCTGAATGTTTCTGGCTGGGTATGGACAAGTAAGCAATATCTCACAATGCAACGAGTGAGACTAACTATACAGCGAAGGTGACGTAACGCTTCCGAAGTGTTTCATGTGTTACAGCGTTCAAAAATAATGCTAAAACGAGAGAAGTAAGTGCCCAAAAAAATGTGTGCTGTTTAAAGACTCGATGCAGTATCGAATGCAACAGCAAAATATTTATACTAACGAATCAGTTTTGATAGGCTATACATAGAAAAAGTTGATAAAACCACAGCAATCGTTGAGTTGAGCTGGCATGTGACCACTTGCACTTACTTTTCCAAAGAATTGAAGTTAAATTTCATCGTTGAGATAAACCGATGAAAACCTGAGAACTTCTTACTTCACCTTCTACTTAAGTTCAATGCTTTTCAAAGTAGTTTATTTTTATTGAGCCGAGAGGCTAAATTGCTAAAAATCTCGTAATATTTGCTGCATCATAAAAGTTCAGTATTGTAAATTGTTAAAAAAAAATAAAATAAATTTATTACAAGTCTCCTAAATTTTCTATCTCTTTAGGATAATTTCCTGCCGCCCGATCAACGTTGCAGCTATGAATGTGAAAAAAATCCCACTGGCCCATTGGATCGCAAAAAGCTGATTGAGCACATTAATAAGCAGGCCTTAGAAGCACCCGACGAGCCGGAGTTCGAACCCTACGTTAAGGGTACTGTACGCGGCAAAAAATGGGTGCCACCGCCACGGGATGAAAGTGAAGTTGCCGCTGAGGAACAGATCGCCATCGATTTGGGTGAAGAATATGAGCATGCGCTGACTGATGCTACACAAGAAGAGATTATCGATTTGGCTGGTATGTAAAGAAACTTCTAGTTTTTGGGAAAAACTGTAATTGGAAAAAAGAACAATCAAACAAGTTTGGATGGAGACGGACTTTATATACCCGGCATATTTTTTTAGTCTAGATTTTTTTCCACAAATAGACCTAGATAAAACCTACAGTTGTATGCCGCCTGTAGAATGGCAGATGGTTTTTTATGAAAAGCTTTTTCATAGCATAAATACACTGGGAGGTTTGAGCGACCGCAGAAAAAACTTTTTCGAGCAATTGTTGTTTTATGCCCGAGGTGTCGAATCCCGGCATTACCAAATAGTATTTTCGCACCTACCCAACCATTCAGCTACCGCGGCCGATTGAATTATTTTAATATTATCACATTCACCAATTTTAGGCAATTAATCTTCCCTAATTAATGAAATATTCGCAACTCTCCATTACAGAGCACAAACCTGTGTACGAAGTGTAGGAATGACATGTACGGGGTGTGTTCAAAAAGTAAGGTTTTCCACGAAGAATATTAACTTATTCACCAATATATATTTTGCCCTCTTCAAAATAACCCCCCCTCATACATACGAGGTGTGTTCAAAAAGTAAGGCGTTTTTTCCAAATTTCACGTGCAACGTACATTCGATTCGAAAAACCCGTTGGTACAAGTTAGATCAAATACAAAGTGCATATGTACTAACCTCATTAGGGTGAGTTTGGAAATACACAAATTTACTTGCATTTTTAAAAACTACTGTTATATAATATGATAGATGGTCACGGTTTTTGTTCTTTCCAGCCACCCCTGTACCAAAAATGAGATCTCTATCGATTTTTAATTTACATAACTCATTCTCTACTTGAGTTATTTGTTGCTCAAACGGGCCAGTGGGCATGCAATGTATTCCCTCATTCATTCCGCATTATATATACATCAATTTTATTAAGCTTTTGCAAAACACCGCAAGGTTAACAAACATATGATACCCTATATCGTATAGATCTGAGAAAAAAATACTATAGCTCTTGCTTTAAAAACTTTTAGTAAAAAACTGTTTTTTAAAACTGATTTTATCTTTCTTCCTCAGCTATTCTTGGTTTCCATTCTATGATGAATCAGGATCAATATCATGCTTCATTGTTGAACAAAGGTCAACCAGTTGGTATGGGTTGGGACGGCATTACGAAATCAACTCAACCAAAATTGTTCCCCATGGACCCACCAAATAACACAGATGTCGAGGAGTCAATTAAACGTGTAAAAGATAACGATTCAAAATTGATTGAACTGAACTTAAATAACATTAAGGTAAGCCGACAACATTTACGCACACACAAATAATAATGCACATTTCAACCTTTGCATTTAATTTACTATTTACAGAACATTTCCGATGAGAAATACGAACAACTTTTCCAAGTACTGCCCGATAATGAACATTTGGAAGTTCTTTCCTTAACAAATGTCGGTCTAACCGACAAAACAGCTCTCTTGTTGGCTGAAGCAATCGAGAAAAGCAAAACCCTGAGAGTATTAAATGTTGAGACAAATTTCCTTAGTCCGCCTGTTGTGGTGACCTTAGTGAAAGCCCTGCTCAAGTGTCGCACAATTGAAGAGTTCAGGGCATCCAATCAGGTAAGAGCTGTATAATTTCCTCATAAAATGATATTATTTAACAAATAATTCATTTCATGCATTACAGCGATCCTCAGTGCTCGGTAATAAGATTGAAATGGAAATTACCGAATTAGTGGAAAAGAATCCATCATTACTCAGATTAGGACTGCATTTGGAGTTCAATGATGCACGCCACAGAGTCGCCGCCCATTTGCAGCGTAATATCGATAGAAGTGAGTACACGTTTTCATTTAGTTATTTTTTCATCTTCAGAATATTAGTAGCAGGAGTAATTACATACATGCTACATCCTCAACAAACAACGTTGGCTCTAGTGCAATTCACTCGATACCCTGCAGACTCAATTCACCCTTGATCTGACTGCCCATACTTGTATAAGTTTATTTACTGTATACATCTAAACTTAAGTGCAATTGATTAGGCCGCTGAAAAATAAACTGATGTAAGCATCCCATTCTTCACATTTTTCACACACAGCTGAAATACAATCACCCGCAGCTGCTGAAAGCACGCCGCTCATGTGCTTACCGTCATCTGAATCATCACAAGCACCAACACCATTTTCACCATTATCATCGCCATCGTTAGTTTTGTCCGCTCATTTGGAAACATTGGCAAACGGCGTTTCATCATCATCTGCATCTGCCGCCAATGTAACCACAACGCAGTCAATTGCAGCTGAATTCGAGCAAAAAATTCAATTAGCAGATACAGCTGCTGTAGCTGCTCCTGAGAAGAAAGAAGATGACTTAACAATCAATGCATCCAATTGCTTAGATAATATGAATGTTTTGCATTCATTGAAAAATGATAGCGACACAAAAGCAGCCAACGAAATGTTAGATGTGAAAAGTGGTGGCGCTGATTTACAACCCCAAATGCCAGAGGCAGCAGTGGCCAGGCTGCCAGGGCCAGCTAACGTCGTTGTCGCTGCATTGAATATAATGCAAAATGCAAACGAGCGCGAAGAGAAGGAAATTTAAAAAACTCAATATTCATTTCAATTTTTAAACGCAAAATATTTGCGCACTTCTTAAAAAGCTTACTTAAAAAATTATTCTCACAGTTCTTTAAAATTTAAATTAAATGTTTTCTTAAGCTTCCTTCGGCTACAATTTTTTCGCTCGTTTATAATACAAACTCCGAATGTAGTTGTATTGGCCGGCGTAAGGTAATATTGATTGCCCTGTTCTCTTACTCTCTCTCCCAAAAATGCATCTTACTGCGTTTAACATTCGACCAAATATCCACATAAATATTTCGTTGCTCAAGTTTCGTTCGAAAATGTGCCACAATGTGCAAAATCGCATTGTCTCTGCGTTGTTCATCGATCGTTCAATTGTTTTTGTTGCAGTCTCATGTTAATTCGTTAATTAGTTATTTTGTTAAATTGTTGCAGTTTTTGTTGTTTTTACGTTTCGTTGATAATATTGTTGCCTAGGTCTGTAATATATACCTACATAAGTAGTAAACAAAAAAATGTTTACAGTGGAATAAATAATTTAATTTAGAATCATCTAAAAAATCTATAAAAGCAATTTAGTAAGAAAGAGAATATACTACATTCATCACAACTCAACGGCGGGACTTTTCATACATAGCGATTACATCACTAATATTGTGAATTTGTCATCATGCTGTCAAATCCCATTTCTTTTCCATTGTGCTCCGAAAACGCATACAAACACATTTCATTAATTAAATTCATTTAGCGATATCTGCCTCCATATAGGGGGCACACATACATACATATGTGTTGTCCAGACAGCTATTCCAAGCTTCATTCATCTCATCTTGCCTCATTCATCCTTCACTCATCATCCTTCACCAAAATATGTTTCTTATGTCGTTCGTTTTCCTCCATTGTAAATTAAATCTTTAACGATTTGTTGCTGTTGTTGAACCCGGTTAAATTCCTGTTTTGTTATATTTACAAATATTTTTAGTATAGTACCTCCTATTAATATTTTTGTTTATTTATTTGAAAATTCCACTTTTACCAATCGCCAAATTCGTATGAAATGTAAATCTGTACACGTGTAAATTAAACAAATCAAAAATGAATACCAACGTTGTCTCATCATCTAAATGCACACGCCAATCAATCGCCCAATCAACAGTTGTGCGCGTACAAAAATTGAAACCAAATTTGCCGAAACTAATTATGCCGGCCAATAGGGCATTGCCATCGCCATCGTCATCACCGTCACCATCACCGAACCCACGCATCGCATTCGATCTCGAAGAGGACGCCGACAATGTGGTGCGTGGCGATGACTTTGATCCTGAAATTGATCCGGATAATATGGTGGTACCGGGTAGTCGTGCAGTAACACCCAGTTCGGAATTGCAATCACCATCGCCGGCATTCAATCAAAACGCCAACAGTTATAACGCACTCATGTGAGTTTGTAGGGAGCAAAAAAAGAAAAACAAAACAAAAAAAAAAAAAATTAAGCGCCAACAAACAATGCAAGTCACCAAACAAAGAACAAACAACAGGCGAGAATTAAAACAACAAAAACACTTAGTACAAACACCTATGTACAATATCCACCATTAATTCAAAAATACACAAGATGTCCACACTCCACCAGCCAACCAATTCACTCAACATCACTTCTAATTGGTGTTTATAGTTACTTGCATATATGTATATGAAAATTTTCTCATCAAATGAACTCATCAAATATGGAATTTTCGTTGTAAACTAACACCGTTATTAAAGTTTGTGGTAATGAATTTATCAACATCACAGGAAAGGCATTAATTGAGGTGCATTTGTTTCTATTCTTTTTTTTACCCGTCTCCTCATTCAGACTATTCGATTCCTTTGTGCGGGAAGTAGTCAATATTTATAGACATTTTTACCGTTTAAATACGTAAAAAATGACGAACCATAAAATTTTGTAAAAATGTGTGCACATTTCTTCGGAGATTGCAATAAGCGTGTCCAGTTTTTAAGCTGAAATTAAAAAAAAATAATAATAAAAATTTAAGATAGTTAATTAGTGGTTCCTTTATGAGGTTCCTATATGAGTCCAAATTCTGCATTTCAAGTTTTATTGGTCTGATTAATAAGTATTTATTAAGCTTTGGTGAAAGCTTAACGATGTTTTGGCAACAACAGCTGAAAGATCGGACACTTTTATTGAAAGCCCCATTATAATCTAACAAATGATTATAGCCTATCATTTATGTTTCGAATGTTAAGGTTTCTTTTTGAAATTCATATCTTCTGCCTTTATAAAACCATCTGCATAATTATCCTCGGTTCATCGATACATAGAATTGCATTGAGTGCATGGATGTGCTTTTTTGAAGAAATCATTCTTAACTCATCAAGTGGCCAACTACCATCCTCATTTACTTTTTGTATTGCTCTATTCATTGCATAACTCGCCTTGTTCTCTTGACTGTCCATCTTTTTGCTTCTGGCATCAGTCAGCTCTCAATCGCTCATTGGTTATAACCATCTGCATATGTATATAAATTTAAATGTTGAAAATAAATACGAGATATATTGTACATACCCTGTTCGTTGAATTGCTTTTTGTACTTTTTTTGTATATTTATTTTTATTATTATCCCTATTTTGTGAAGGTACCTATGAAGAATCTGAGCAAAGCATATAAGGAGAAGTTTACACGAAATTTTGGAATTTGGATTTTCGGAATCGATGCATGAAGGCCTTTATTGGTACTCATGGCATCAAAGAAACACTTTATTTTACGCACGAAATTGATTTTTTTTTACTAAAGGCATTTTTTATTCTATTAAATTAAAAATTATTATTTCTTTTTTTTTTTTTTATTTGAAAATTGGAAAAGTAATGAATTACAATCACAATGAAATTAAAAAGCATTAGCGACTAGGCCATCAGCTTATGCAATAAAAATAATTTTTAATTTTTGACATTCCTTGAAATTTGATATTTTTTGTATTTTATAAAAGAATACATTTACCCTGGTGTTTAAGATAATAGTAGCGTGAGGAATTGCCAAATTCTAAGTATTTTTGTTTTCTCTATTTAATGTTTTTATAAAACTATGCGCATGCTACCACGAAGTTCATGTAACTCAAAGCTCCAACCTTTGTACAAAATTGACAAAAATTTAACAAATTTTAAAATTTTTAACTCTTATAGCCCATTCCATTTTAGTACAATAAAGTGTAAGTTTGAAATTGTTCCAAATTTTTCTTGACTATGACAATTTTTTTTTCTGCATACGATGTTGTGAATTTTCTTCCATATAAATCACATTTTCGGAAGAAGATACTCAATATCTCCACGAAAAAAATTGTCAAAAATCAAAAAGAATTTTGAGCCACTTGAAATTCGCACGTTATTATAATATAAAACTGCATAGCCAGAATATTTCGAAAGTTCTGATGATTTTTTTTTTTATTTGTTAAATTTTTTGAATTGTATACACAGTTCGTAGCTCTGAGTTAAAATGCAATATAAAGAATAAATAATAGGCGCGTACACTTCTGTTAGGTGATTGGCCGAGCTCCTCCTCCTATTTGTAGTATGCATCTTGATGTTATTCCACAAATGGAGGGACCTACAGCTTTTAGCCGACTCCGAGCGGTGAATGGGGTTTTTTATGAGGAGTTTTTTCATAGCAGAAATAGAATGCACTATACTTTTACATAAACATACACAAAAAATTAGTTAATACTTGTTTTTCGCAGCGCTACTAAATTAAATTAAAAGTTAAATTGTAAGAAAGTTGTCAGCCAGCACAAAGTCATATGTTTGCTGCTGTTGTTGTTTTTTTACACATCCCCCCATAAATGGGGAATGCTGCTGAAGAAGTGACAGTGCTTGGTCGAGTACAAATCTAATCATTTGTTTGCTCATCATTGTCGGCATTCTTATTTGCTTCGTTGTAGGCTCAAGCGTATTTTTTTAATATTTATTTATGTTTTTTTTTTGTGGTATCAAAATAATTTTGTTTTTCAGCTTTGTAGTAAAAGTACTATAAACTTAAATTTGACACAAATAGTCTACAACATTTTTTTGTCTGTTGCCATGAGTCACAATTCAATAAACGGGGATTGTGCATATGGTATTTTTTTAATTTAGCGACCCAGCTTTGATTACCTCAACTATTTCACTCATAAGCACCCAAATTGGAAGTGCTCTTGTAGCTACTCTTTTATTAAGCTTAAGCACCATTTTTGGTCATAAAGCGTTTATCCATTTGTTTAAACATACGAAAATCGATTTCGAGTATATTCAAATACTCTGCTTTCGTCCAGTTGTTTGACCATCCTCATTCCTGTTATCACCACCACATCTGTTCGGTCTCTGGTTTGTTTTTTCCTTGTCACTGCTCTTTTCCCTCTATTCTTCTTCATTCAACACTTTGGTCCAAATAATTCCCCTCTACCAACTAAGCAACAAATTTTGTTACTGCAATACTTTGATTAAAATTCAATTGTGTCGTTTTTTTGGTTTCATGTTCTTTGATTTACACACTCGTACATAGTTTCCTTTTCATTTGCAGTTATCTAACTTTTACTTGTTTTTTCGTTTCTTTCTATGTTTTTTGTCTTTATGTTTCCAGTAAGAAAAGATCTTGAGTTACGCCTGCAGTTCAGATTTTTCAATAATCTGCATAGAAAGTCAGCAAGAATTCAGTAAATTTATAAATGATCTGAAAAACATATGTATATATACATACATATATGTATAATGAATGAAATTAAACAAAATAAACAAAAAAAAATCTATTTACTAAATATTTAACGCACTCGTAAGTTAAGACAAAAAATAAGCACAGCGTCAATTGCAAGCAAGTAAGCAAATATGAAAGAAGCAAGGAAAAAGTAATACGTCAAATGGCCGCGCAGACGATCCATCCCAAAATAACTTAAAAAGTTATAAACAAAAAGCTATTTCGACGGGTCTAAGAAACGCTGTTAGAAATCCGTAAACAATTTTGAAGCTTGCCTTCTGCGCTCGATTTTGACGTTATGGCCATTTTTAATAAAAATAGAGCGAACATAAAGCAGAAATGGATTGACGAATATTTAAAAAGGTCGAAAAATACTTCAAACTAAAACTAATCTCGTTAAAAACGAAAAAGCAAAACCATGATTGTGAAAATAGAACAAAAGTACACATTGTGTAGAAGCAACGCGAAAATACACAATCGCACAAAAATTACTATATCATATACAAACAAAAATTAAAAAGAAACTAAAGAAGAAAAAACATTTCAAACATAAACGAAATGTTGCACAAAAAAACTTAGGTTTACGTTAAATCATATACTTAATTTTCATATGCACCACCCACACGATAAGAGTGTGTGAAGCGCATGAGGAAACAAGCCGATGAAGATGAAGAAGACGAAAAACTGATACTGATACTGATTTATTTAAACACGATGTTTCGAGAAATTCTCAATGATTTCTAGGAGTAAATATTTATAAAATTAAACAAGGTATCTATGAAAATAAAGCAAACTATTGATATGTACCACTTACTGCAAGCGTAGAGTGTTGAAGCAAGCAAACTTGTGCAATGCCAATTCGTATAACAACTAAACCAAAATCTAAAAAGGAAAAAAAGAAAAAAAGAAAAAAAAATAGTTTTAATTTGCTTATAGCAATATTTATAGCCGCTATGTATGCGTAAATAGATAGGCGAGCGAGCCAACGAAGCTTCCTAATCGTATGTGCTTAAAAAATGAATATAATTTTAATATTATATACATAAGTAATTAAGTTTCTCTAAAAATGACACGCCTTTTCATGCATACTTTTTTCGCACCTAAACTGCCGTAATTTTGACATGGTTAATTTCAAACCCTGCTTGTATTCCCGGATTCGTCATGTGCCAGCGTGCTGTGTTCAGACTTTTAGTAAGCAGTGTTACGCACTATGCTGCTATTGAAATCTCCACATATATATTTATAAATTATAGGTTTTATATTAGTTGATCGGCGAAACACTGCCGTATTTTGAGTTTATTTCATTATTGTGCTTATATTCTATTGCATGCATTAAACTATTGACTGACTATATCATCATTTTGTTCATAGTAATTTATTCATTTGTACTAAAAGCATGCGTTCATACGAGTATAAGTTCCAGTTTCATCCAAGTAGCGCCATCTATGATTTCCTCAAACAAAGACTTACCAAAACTTTAACACTTAGCTCCTCCGCACATGGCTCTTATCGTCATTGACGTGCAGCGACCGGAGTTGATGGTACGCTTGCTGATCCGCAAACGAGACGCACTTCATCCGTCAAAATATGTAACATAGAAAGGTCGAGTGATGAAGACGAATTTATTTTGCTCAATTAACTTCTCCGGAGAAGGAAAAATTAAAAGAAAAAGACGATCAAGAAGTTAAAGCAAGATTACTACAAATTTCAAATATTTTACAGAATGTATAAAAATAATTTTAAAGAGCGACGGTAAACGTTGTTCCCATTCAAAATTAAAATACTTACTTACGCGAGTATTGTTTCAAATTGTGGCTATTTCAACGCGCTTATTTTTCTATCACTTGTATAAATTTACATATATATTTCACCGACCATTTTCTCACTACAAGATGTGGAAATGCAGTGAAAAATTGTGTAGCTTACGACTCGTGTGGGTTTCCACACAAGTGTACGGAAATGAAGCGTTTTTCTCGCGTACGTTTTGTCACATATGCTACGATGCCGAATCGAGCTGAGTGCGGTGGACTTTACACTACATCCCTTTTCAGAGGTGTGCTTCTGAGCTTATAAAAAAATTAAATATTTTTTAATAAAATCCTGGATATATTTATTTACTTTTTGCATATGTATTTGGTAAATGCCCAGGAAAGCTATGTAAGTTTGAAATTATTATTATTATTATTTTTTATAAAAATTGGTGCTGCCTATCGCTAAAAGAAATAGGTATCGAATTTTAGTTAGAAACTGCATTCTTTTTTATGCAAGTTTTAAAAGTGGCTCTCGTAGAATATTAAAGTCTAATAAATAGTTAAATATATATTTAACATTTTTTCTTTCCAACCAATAAAACTATTCTAATAATTCCATTTTTTTTCGATTTTGTTAAATTTATTGTCTGAAAAATAATCTATCATAAAAACTCGGTAGTCAGTATGACAAGTAGCAACATATTAGTTTTAACGAGTATAAAAGTAAACAACACATTTTATATAATCAATATGCCCAATTTGTAAAAACAAGAACTAATTTCATCTGAGCAAAAATTTAATATCTTAAATTTATTATCCTGACAGTAACGAATTTGTTTAAGGCTAAGTATTAGTTTATTATTTATAGAAATATTCAAGTGATTCTGATAAAACTTTCGAAGATAAACTGATAAAACTATAGCATTCAAAAACTCTTTAGATGAGAAATGAATGATTTGTAAATTTCACTTAGCCATGTCGGCACCTTTATAAGTACAGGGTCTGGCACTCGAAGTGTAACCAGTTAAAAAGGCCATAAATTTACTTTGGAAAATTATTTTTATTCAATTCAAAGTAAAAAATGTGTGAAAATAATACAAAATTAAGAATCAATTTACTTTTGCTCGATATGACCACGTTTTGCCTTGACTATAGCCTTAGACAGTCAGAAAACGAATCGCAAGCAGCCCGAATGTGATTTGCAGGTATTTTAGCCCACTCGCGGGCAATGGGTTTTTTCAGAGCCTCCAGAATAGTGGTGAATCTTTTAGTTTGGACCTTGCTCTCCAAAATGGCCCAAAGAGAATAATCCATCGGATTCGCGTCTGGTGAATTTGAGAGCCATTGTGTGGACCTTATGAAGTTCGGAACGTTTTTTTAGCCATTCTTGGTTCACTCGAGCTTTGTGAGATGGTGCTGAGTCCTGTTGGTCTGCCACCGAAATGTTCGTCTGCCCACGGCTTCGAAGCAACCTCTTTTACCTGTATCGGGTGCGGTTCGTAAATTGACCGCTTTCGGCCAAGCGAAGCAACTCCTTCCCTCTCACAAGTGTGACTTGTTGCTGCTTTGGTGTGAGATCATGC
This sequence comes from Anastrepha fraterculus, assembly GCA_037575425.1. Taxonomy (NCBI): domain Eukaryota; kingdom Metazoa; phylum Arthropoda; class Insecta; order Diptera; family Tephritidae; genus Anastrepha; species Anastrepha fraterculus. The sequence goes on from JAYXIM010022481.1 coordinate 215,508, forward strand.
GCCTTTTGGATCTTGTAAGGCTTGACTTAGAGATCACTTTTCAGTATACGGCCGTTGCTACGGGCAGATATTTTCAGTTCTTTCATCCATTTGATTGGCACTTCGTCGGGAATTTCGCTCAAGTCGCTTCTTCACTACCAGTACATTGTAACGATGCTACCAGTATCATTGTAACTCGAGTTTACGAGCAATCGCTGGTTGTGATATTCAAGACAAATATAATGCCATCACACATTTACGTTTGAAATCCATTACTGATTTTCTTTTTTTCGCGTTTACTCTCGGCAAAATGCTTTGCGCGCTTGTAAATAATACTCTGGACTGTCATTTTGCCAAATAACAGACTGCTGTTGCCCGTGCATTCTGAAGGTAGTTACCTTTCGAGTGCCGGACCCTGTAAAAAAAATGTGTACGTTAGCAGCCTTCTAAAAAACAAGTGTCCTTCTCATGTACCACTTAGCCAAGTATGAATGTACATTTTTAAACATTAAATCCATAATCTGATGAAAAAAACTGGGTAACCTTTGTCTCAAGAATAGATAGGTAATCAAGCTTAGCAACATTCTTTGGTGACTCCAGCAGGTCTTGAAGTGAGTAAAATTGGTGCATGTTTTAGTCTATTCATTTCTCCTGCAATGGAAATCATCAAAGTACGATATCTTATATGTTGATCTCGTCAAATGTTGTACACGACTCTTAAAGGCCTATGTATGTATAAAAATATAATTAGTTTTAGGAAAGCTATAATTTTGGAATTTAAAAAAAAAAAAAATTTATCAAAAAGTATATATGAGTATTAAATATGAAATGATGGATTCCTTCCATCTTTTTTTATTTCTTTAACTTTTTCGCTTTTCAAATTATATCTACAAATTAAAAAAAAAAGAGAACTTTTCATATCCTAAGCTCACAAATTAGTTAGCACACCTCTGAGGCATCTTAACATCCCAATTATAAATACACACTAAACACCAGCAAAAACACTGCTTCACACTTTAGCTCAGCAATCATACAAACCAGTAAGAAAAAGAAAAGAAAACATATTCTAAAATATATTTCCAAATTTATTTTCTTGTCTAGGAATTAAACTGCGATTTAAATTTTTAAGTGAAATATTAACTCTACCCAACAAAACAAACAAAAAACTTGAAAAAAACTTCCGATGAAATGAATAGCAGACCTGAAACATACTTGTATAACACAACTACCACAAAAAACCAAATACAACAAAAGTATCTATCCCTCTATGCAGTCAACCCGTGAAACAACAACACAATATTTAAATTAAAAAATACCTACATACATCCTTATAAATTTACTGAAGAAATAGTTAAATCATATATTTATTCATAAAATCAAACTAATGCCGATGACGAGAAAAATTATAATAAAAAATGTAATTAATGAATTGAAAAAGGAACTAAATAGTAAAGAAGCTGTGAAATGATACCGAAATCTACCGAAAACATGTCCGTGTATTTATGTATATACACTATACTCTCACTATGACTCTCGATCGGCGTGGATGTTGAGCGCAAAAAGTTCGTAATATTTGTAGTTGTTTGTTTTGAGTTTATTTTAGTTGTTGACTTATTTTATGTTGTGAAGTGAACTAACAAATAAATAAAATTTATTCGAACACATTAATCAAACGAAAATAAAACCAGTTCGATTGCAAGTGCCTCTTAATTCCTTATGTATTTTTTATATTCTGCATTTTTTTATATACTATATTTATTTAATTAATTGTATTGAGTTAGTAGTTTCTAAGCGTTTGAACTTTCTCGTATTTTTGCCAACTAACAACTTCGCATACAATCCCAACACTGCATTTCAGTTTTCGACTCATACTTTTGAGTTTGCCACTACCTCGATATGTTCTACGAATTGTTGCAGTTTTACTCAACGTTGGTCTTCAATGATTGTTGTTGTACTGAAAATAAAATGCAAATGAATGCGCAAAATAATAATGAAACGCCTTTAAGTAACACTCCACAAGCCTTTGTCGTTAACCAAAGGCTCAAATCCAATAACTATAATAATGAATGTGAAAATTTTCTCTTACTAAAAATAATTGTAAATGAATGCCATTTGTTGTTGTTATTGTTTAACTAAAATTGCCTACCCCACCTTAGTGTGTGTTGGTATGTATATGTTTGACTAATCAATATTTTTGTTTTTCTCTCTTTCTTCCTCGTGTTTTTCTCTACTTCCAGTACGTGTAAATCGCCTGAACCAGCGTAAATAAATTATGTGAACCAATCAACCAACCAACCAACCAACCAATTTGTTGTTCACTTTAATTTGCAAAACCAACCGCAAACAAACAAGAAAAACCTCTAAATATACATAATTATACACTACTTACGTTTTTATAATCCAAACAAAGCAAGATAAATTAAAAAAAAAGAAGTAATTGTGTAAACCTTAAAATTCTTACTGTTGAATGAATGTTTGTAAATCATGTTAAAACAAAAACAAAACCAGCAACACAACCGACAGCTACCAAAATCTGCTCTTCTACTCACTCGATCCACTACTGTTACTACCACCAACTCCAATACAAATGCCATCACCTCTGCAGCCACCTGTGCCTACACGAATTCAAATATGTGCGTGTAATAATCAAGCCTGAAAAGTCCCACTGAATGAATTTGTGCAAAAAGTACGTACGTATGTATATGGAGGTAAAATATTATTAAGTAGCTTACTTATTATTATTATTTTTTTAAATTTATACAAAAATGAGCAGTAGAAAAGTAAAATTTATGACACAAAATTTTCAATTCATATATTCAGATCTGTGTGTAGCTGAGGGCCGTACTAAATACACCTGGCAATAAAAAACACGCCTAAAAATATGCAAAGGCTATTTTTGCATGTGTGGAATTAACCCTTAAGTGCAGTGTGGAACATTAGCTACATTACTATTGATATGGAATTATTGAGCTATAAAAAAGTTAACATTCAATACTTTCAAAAATAAAAAAAAATCATGGAAAGGGTCATCCCAATTCTCAACTTTTAAGATTTTTTTTTTTTACTTTTCAAGTAACTCGTCGAAAAATTTAAATTGACGTAAATGCGGCCGACTACCATTCGGAATTCACAGAGAGAACGTTGGTTCGAGTCTCGGTGAAACACCAAAATTAAGAAAAACATTTTTCTAATAGCGGTCGCCCCTCGGCAGGCAATGGCAAACCTCCGAGTGTATTTCTGCCATGGAAAAGCTCCTCGTAAAAATATCTGCCGTTCGGAGTCGGCTTGAAACTGTAGGTATCTCCATTTGTGGAACAACTTCAAGACGCACACCACAAATAGAAGGAGGAGCTCGGCCAAACACCCAAAAAAGGGTGTACGCGCCAATTATTTATATATATATAAATGCTTTCGTGGCAATATTTCACACCATGCTATCTCTCAAAATCAAGAACATTTTTTTATAAGAATACATTTAAGCATGTAATGAGTGTATCCACAGTTCAGCAAGAGTTAATACAAATCGAATATTGCCAAATTTGTAAGTTTTTAGTTAATTATCAGATAGGGCTTTTTGCGACTATAAGCTTTATTATCTACGCATTAAAAGGTGCTCGGCATTACCTTAATCTGTAATTGGATTCCGTAGTACTCTCACTTTGATATAATTTAATTACATACATATTAGTGAAATACATAAATACATATATGAGGCGTTAGTGACACAAACTAAGTCTATATTATGTGAATTTTGAAATCCGTAATAATATTTAGAATATGCATACAAAAAATTAGTCTTAATTGTGCTATTGTTTTTAAAATGTTTTGTTAAAATGAAGTTATCACAGACCCAATTTATCCAATTTATTGGTATCATTTTTTAACCACTTTTGTAGTCAGAAATCTAAATTGTTTGTGTCAAATACATTTGTATTTGTCATAATCTGCTCGTATTTGTCGCATTTTTCAAAAGCATTAATCATGCATCTATAAGTAAGAAAAGGAAATTCCTATTTGAGAAAGTCTTTGGACGCGCCTGGATATCTGTAGCTAAGACTGTCACTTTCTCTATACCTCAACCAAAAGTCGCTTATATTTACATAAATTATATCAAGTATTTATCTATGAGGTCTTCTAAATTTTGTGATAACAACGCACACAAAAACAATAACGTCAAACACTTGTTTTTCTCCAAGTATTTTCAAAAGAGCTTTTGGTAAACGACTTTCATAAGTGAAAACAACTGCACGTCGAATCTTATATTTTGTTTCTAAATAAATTTAAGTAGTAATTGGAAAGAAAGAATCTAATATTTATATTATTTAGATTTATTTAAAATTTAAAACACAATGTTTTTCGATACGGGATTGCCGTATTTTTTTCAATTCATTTCATTTTATTTACTAAGTATGCGGTACAAAACCTTGCATACGATAGAAGTAAAAAATGAGTTGAATATAAAATTCAAAGATAAAATTTAAACGAAATTCGATTACGGTTTAGCTTAGAGAGATAATAAAATATACCAAAAAGGACGAAATCAAGATTAAGATGAGTAAATATTACATTAATTTCAGTAAGAGCCCTAGTAATGGATGCATAATTTAAATAGTTTCATTTAAAAATTTTAAAACTGAAACTCTCAAGCACTCATGTCCTGAGTCCAATCACAACTTTACCTTGTGATGGGGTCAATTATTATTTTTTGCGAGTATGAGACTTTTGTATAGCTTAAGACTATGTTCAAACGGGCATCTAATGGCAATTAAGACCATTTCAGCAATTTAAGCCTGAATTGTAACCCAATTTGTTTAAAAAAATCTAATTATTAGTTGCCAATTATGTAAGTAGGTGAAGGACCAGTCTGGCACTCCCCAAGTAGCACTAAAGCGTCGTTTGGATACCATTTTGAGACCTCCAACGGACAGATATGTACTGCCAATTAAGTATTAATACAGTTGTGTCGGATTTTTTAAGCATCTCAGTGAAGTCTGTTCAATTACAAGAGCAAAGCGCCTGTTCAATGGGATAACGCAACATCATAAAACGCAAGACATTAAAATAAAATAGAAAAAAAAAAGAAAATAACGATGGCGCACAAAATTGAAACAAATTCTATAATAAAGGAAGTTCCACAATTAACTAAACTCATTTTAATTTCCTTTACCATCTCCCACAACAGAATTGAGTTGCATTTTGTTCTAATGCTATCTGCTGCCACAATAAACTTTGAAGAATTATCAAGTTATCGTTTTCTTCTGAACAAAGCCAGTTTGCAATCAAAACTCCTTTGTATTGTATAGTTCAATATATCTATTAGAAATCAATGAAACTTGTTTTAACTTACATAAGTTTTTCTCAAACACTGATTGTCAAAGTACTGATTGTATGTGTGTGAACACCAAACTCAATGGCGCAATTTAAAGCTTAATATCCTTGCCTCAGGTAATTGAACTGTTTGAACAGAGTCTATTTATCCGATATAAAATTTATTCGCACCCCATTTGCCTTTGCATAAATGGTATGCACTCATTGGCAGACTTTTATAACTTAGATCCCCATATATTTATGACTCGGTAGTCAAAACATTCATCAGTGTACCAAGCCTCGGATTCTTCGTCTATTGTTGGAATTCTCGATCTAATGCTGTTTCAGAAATTGTAGCGTAGTGAAAAGGATACAAGGGTTGCCTTTTATAATTTGTGTGCAATAATGAAAACACCGTAAAATAATAATGAAAAAGGATTTATCGTTTTTCAGCACTTCTGCAATCGCCTGAATCGATTTTCAAAGTACTCAGATGTGAATACCTTCAAAAGGAGCCGTCTAAAGGCTTTAACAGCTTCTTCAGGCATTCTTCGCATTTTATTTTTGATGTTCGCGAAGAAAAAGACATCATTTGGTGCCAAACCAGGGTTGTAAGGCGGATGATCCACTAATTCGATCTTTTGAGTGCTCCAAAACTCTCCCGAGTAAGCCGCTACGTGAGAGCTGGCAATGTCCTGATGAAGGATGACTGGTAAAACAAGTTGTCTTATGTTTCTCTAGTGGTACAATTGCGACATGATCAGATTTTCAGAAAAAACAGAGACGATTTGCTTTAAGGCGCTTCTTCTGCGAACAACTTTTGTTGGATTAAGCTCGTCTTAAAATACCCAAGCTGACGATTGCTGTTTTGTTTTTCAGCTCATATGCATTGATCCAGGACTCGTCACCTGTTACGCTGTCGTAGATGTGCTTAGAATCTCAGCGAGTGAATTTCTCATTAAACTGAAAATTCGTTAAAAACTAGAAAAATAAAACTCGTGAGTGCAAGTGTTTTATGTAAGTTTATGCTAAAAAGTGCCAAATTTTTCGCTACAAATATCGGAATACAGTTCAACACAGGTATTGTTGCAAAGGCACAAAATAAAGGCAACCCTTGTAAAATCAGCAATATGGTAACCGAGTACTTGATAGGGGATCATTCAGGAATGAACCTCAAAGTCACTACTTTTAATATAATCGCCACTGCATGTATTATACAAGTGTAAGTTTCTAGTTTATAGTTTTCTTTTCAATCGTTATTGAAGAGGCTATAGTCGGAAAGTTGACTTCGTTCTTAATAAACGTGCGCTAATAGTACGATTCACTTAAAACAAAAAATATTTATGTATAAACTTAATGTACTTAAGCTCTTAGAGTTGGCTGTTATCTGTTATCTACTTCAATGACGTCACTTGTTGTTCTAATGCGTCTATAACTATTTGCATAGAATTAGCAGTCGTATAATTTAATATAGTGGCGTGTATCTTGAGAGCACTCAACTATGTAGGATTTAATGAAACTTTCAAGAGTGAGATATAAATTTATAAACTCTAGTATAACAGTAGCATTAAGGAACAAAATCTCTTCGAGAGCAGGCAACAACAAGTATGCGCGCTTTAGAACTTATTATAGCAAATTTAGGTATGCGTATACGTATGTAGTTGCAAATATTTTCTTTATCTGCCCAGTTTTTGTCGATGTACGTCACAGTGATTTTTCTCCTACCTTTTTTTACTAAAATAAAATTTATTTTCTGCATATAATTGTCTATGAAGAAATATACTAACTTTTGCACTTTTCCCAGGTGGCCGCCTACGACGTTTGGGTCACTTCAGTCGCAACTACACTATTGGTGCCTGGCAGTAAATTGCAGACAGTTGTAGATCTAACAGAAAAGCAAGCAAGCAATCAAGCAGCAACCCCACGAAGTGGAAATGGAAGTGGAAGTGGGATGTGTGGCCGAGGCACTTACGGATTCAACTGCACATATGCACGCATATACATACATACAAACTGCAACATTACGAATTATAATTGGACACTATTACTAACATACTATACATGCTAAAGTGACATACAATGTAGCATTTATAATTCAAATATTTATAATTAGATAAAGTTTGTAAAAGGACAATGTGTGGTTAATAGAAGAAACAAAAAGCGCAAATGCCTGAATATTGCATATTAAAAAAAATTATAATGTTAATAAACGTGTTCAACAAAAGTGCTTTTTATTGCATTGTACATCTTAATTTTATTGTGTAAATGTTTGTTTATTTTATTGCATACATACTTACTTACATACATACGCAATTACTGCATACTTATTTGCAAATGTTTGTTTTAATACATTTTAAATGTTACTCTTTTATATTTCAATTTTATCGAATTATGTGTTTCACAAGTACATAACTACATACATACATGCATATGCTTATAACCAGTTTTATTTATTTAAATAGCTTATTGTTGAGGTTAATATTTTTGTCTCAGCTAATTTTTTGTCTAATTGTAATTTGATTATAAATTGTATTTACTTTATCGCGTCTTATGTTTACAAAAAAGTAATATTCGTAAATTATACAAATACTAATTTTATAAAAAACAAAAAAAAAAAATGTAGCGAACACACTCACCCACACACACAAGCGGGCGAATGCACGCAATAAGCAAGTCATAATTGCCCCACAAGAAAATATTTTCTTCTACTGACCAAAATGACTCTTTAACATTTAGAAAAAACCCTCTGCATGCAAGGTAGGGATTACTCCTTTCAATATTTACATTATCACTGATTTAA
>JAYXIM010022488.1:0-43135 GCA_037575425.1 Anastrepha fraterculus
TCCAGCTAGAATAAAAATTTTTAAGTAAAAAGAAGTTTAAAGTAAAAAAAATAATTTGAAGTAAAAAAAAATATTTGAAGTAAAAAAAAATATTTGACAGTAAACAAGAAAATTTTAAAAATAAAAAAAGTTTTTAAAAGTAAAAAATTTTAGAAAGTAAAAATTTCTTTCTTTACAAATTTTTTTAAATAAAAAAAATTAAAAGATTTTATTAAAAATTAAAAAGTTGTATTCCATTTTTTTTAAATAAAAATAAATAAAAAACTTTTTTAATACAATTTTTTAATAAATATAAAGTAAAAAAAAAATATTAATACAACTTTTTAATTTTTAATAAAATTTTTTAATATTTTTATTTAAAAATTTTTTTGAGCTAAAATGGAATTTTTAAAGTAAAACAAAGTTTAAAGTAAAAAAAAGAATAAAATTATGAAAGTAAAAAAAGTTTTTGAAAGTAAAAAATTTTTGAACGTAAAAATTTTTTTCTTTACAAATTTTTTTAAGTAAAAAAAAATTTTTTAAATTTTATTAAAAATTAAAAAGTTGTATTAAATTTTTTTTAAATAAAAACAAATAAAAAAATTTTAATGCAACTTTTTAATAAAAATAAATTGAAAACAAAATTTAGAATAACTTTTTAATTTTTAATAAAATTTTTTAATATGTTTTATTTAAAAAAAAATTTAAAGAAAAAAAATTTGTTTTTTTTTTATTTAATTTTCACAAAGATTGAACGTATTAATCAGCTCTTTCAAAATTGTATGTTTCAAGCGACTGAAAAATTGCGTTGATTTTTGACAGTTTTTTATATTTTCTTGTGAGTGTTGAGTGCTTTCTTCCATATAAAAAATTTCAAGCATTCGTTACTTCGATTATATAAAGAAATGTACAAAAAAAAAACAAAAACGGAAACAAAAAAAAAATGTGGAGAATCAACGCAGTTCCATAGGCTATAAAAAAGTGTACACGAAATTTTTCTAAAAATTATAAATGTTTTTTGGTGAGATTTTATTGAATTTTTATTTTTGATTTATAGAAATTGTGAAACTTTATTTCCATGGTTTTCGAGGAGAGTGGATTAGATTTTCCAAAAAAATAAAAATAAAAAAAAATTGTAGTCCTAGCGGTATAGTTAAAAGTAACTATATTGAATAAAATCTTTAGTTATGCTTCAAGGCAAGCTATGAGGTGGACAATTTACCATTGAGTGCGTCTACTTTTTTTTCTTTACTCATAGCTAAATTTGTTTCTTCATACTCCGCCCTAACCCAGACTCATTTCTTTTAGTTTAACAAATTGTCTTCTTTAGTAAATTTGTATGTTTGGCAATTTTTGGCCATAAATATACACAAATCCGCTTTTTTCATGGGCAAATGTCTTTTGAAAGACAAATAAACGTCGACGCTTTTACGCTTACCAAAAGTGTTGTGCCATTTTTCTTTCTCAGACTTGTAAGTCTACATTTGTTGCACGTTCATATGCATGTAAGTGTGAACTTGTAGCTAAATTTATGTTTCTAAATATATTGCATGTGATGTATGTTCCAGTCGTAAACAATGGTGAAAGCCATGCAAGTAATTTAAGAGAAATGGTTTGTCTGTGTATTCTTGCACTTTGCAGTTGTCGTGCCGTTTCGGTGCTAAGTCTTTTTTTTATTATTTTTTTTTTTATATATATATGTTTGCTTTAGTGCCTAGGGCTGCTTGTCATATAATTAAGTGAAATTTAAATACATATATTTTTATATTTACTCCAAACTCTATTCGTATGGTGGTGAGTCGCTTTTGTGGTAAGAGCAAACGCAAGTGGCCGCCGTAGTTGATTGAGTTTGTATGTACCTAGCATTTGGTAGATGCTGGTTCGAAAGTATTCTCTACTGTAGTGAAAAGGTTGATTTAAGTGACGGTAAGAGCTTTTCCTAATACCTTTCGCTCCGCGTACGGGACTGCAGCACATCTGAGTGCATTCCTGTCATGAAAGAGTTTCCAATAAAAAATCGCTGTCATAAACTGCAGACTCATCCATTTGTTAGTCATGGCAGAGATTTCTTTTATAAATGATATTTCATGTCCAGAGTTGAGTACTTGGTTGCACACACTTTAAATTTTTTCCCCCTAATATCGGTAACAAATCTGCAGCATTTATTTGTTCTTTCAAGTGGCGAGATCATTGGATCTTTTTCTTGATTGGCGCGATAACTGCTGATTTGGGCCGAATGCGTTTCTCTCTCGTGCTAACCGGCGTCAGTTAGAGGAACCAAGTGAAGCCAAGTCCTTCTCCACCTGATCTTTCCAACGCAGAGAAGCTCTTCCCTTTCTTCTGCTACCACCAGCTGGTACCACAACGAATACTTTCAGAGCTGGGGCGTTTGTAACCATTCGAACGGCATGGCCCAGCCAAAGAAGCCGCTGGGTCTTTGTTCCCACTCTAAGGGATGACTCCGCGGATATTGTCATCGTCCAAGCTTCTGTGCCATACGATAGGACGGGAATGATGAGAGCCTTAAAAGTGTTAGTTTTTTGTCGATTTTAAAGCTGCATTCGACAGCACGCAAAGTAGTTGCCTATATTCCGCGGTGTCTGTCTAGTTAGATTAGTCGTATAAAGAAAAAGAAAAAAAAACTTAAAGACATCATCCAAAAATTTCACGAAGAGTTCGTCACAAAAGATATGTACGAGCTTTCGTCCAGACCGGCAATGAAATCTGACTTTTACTTGAGTTAAAATTTACTTATCTACCCATATCCTATACTACTGTCCGGCTCTCTGAAAAACTAGACTATGCCACAAGGGTGCTGTCAGTTTTAAAATACCAGAATGTCTCCCTGAAATGGCACTTAAGTTACTCGTAAAATTCGCGATCAGTACGCGATGATGCATATTTTCGCAAAAAAAGGGACTTTGATCTGGTATTTCTATGTACCCAAATGGTCACTGTGTGGCTTCGGCCAGCCAGTATAACCTAACCTAGTTATTTATTTTTAAATTTTAATTATTATTATTTTTTTAATTTATTTTTTTAATTATGGTTCTTTCTTACAAATAATAATACAACAAAACTGGTAAAAATTATGAAATTCAATAATTTTTTGGGGCCTGTTACTTCGTGAAATATGGGTCAGTAAAGAGATTTTGTTGAGAGCTCTCAGAACGTTTTACTTCACTCAGGCTAGTCATTGTTTTGGCCTCCCAGCAGTTGAAAGTTTGCATAGAAGTCTGTTCAGTAGTAGTGCTTGGCGTTGGGATGACTTCCGTGAATGTTAAAACATCCTCGGAGCCCAATTGCTTTGCACTTTTCCTCTGTAAAGCGGACACTTTTCGAGTAGCAGGTTCTGTTCTCCCGAGTTAGTACCTAGCAGTACCGGAGAGCCCAATAGATGGGGCAGTTAAGGTGTGGCCTTCGAACCCACCTGCTTTATTGTTTCTCCTGTATTTGTTTGGTCTATAATAGAATCCCCCGAGTACGGGAGAAAGAAGCTCCGCTGTGTCATAGTCCTTAGTATCACAGCAAGTCGGTAGTTACTCACTGCGGTGGGCAGGTGTCAGTGAAACGCAACGCTAAAATACAGTAGTGTGACCCTCAACTGCAAACAAGTCCCATTGCCATGTGCTATCCCGGAGTGGGGAATGGGGATGGAGTGGAGATGTTTACTGACCATCCCAGCCAGTCATGTAGCCATATTCTCAGCATCTCTCCAACTGTACATAAAGCTTTCAAAGCAAATGATTTGTTGCCCAATTACCTCAACACCATTCCTGAAAATCTAATATTTTTTCCACTCTTCTTCCTATAAAATACTTCCCTCGGCATTAAAAAAAATCTCGAGGCTGGCCTCTCCAACATGGATAACCTCTTCAAAGAATGTTTTTTATATATTAAAATTTATTTTATTATTTCTTTTATTTTTATTCTATCAGCTCTTTTAGCTTTTCACACATAAATATGTGCCTCAAATACTACAATGTGGTGCAAAATTTATCACCCTGTCGGAAAATTTATAATTCACTTGTGAACTCGACAGCTGCAGTATACAAATAGAGAATCAATGGCGTGCGTAAAGGTCAAACTTAAAATTTCTATAACTCAAAATGAATTTTTTTTTTGTACCAAAATAACGTTGTTTCCAACATTTCTACAAACTTTTACTACCAGAATTCGCACGTTTTAGAAAATTGATATTTTTTTAATATTGTTTTTATAAATTTTTTTTTATTTTTTTTTTTTTTATTTTTTTTAAATTTTTTCCTTAAATATTTTTTTTTTTAATTTTTTTTTTACCAAAATAACGTTGCTCCCAACATTTCTACAAACTTTTACCATGAAAATTCGCACGTTTTGTTTTTATAATTTTTTTTTTAATTTGTTTTTTTTTTTGTATTTTTTTTAAATTTTTTTTTTAATTTAAAAAATTTTTTTTTTCAATTTTTTTTCTTAAATACTTAAAACAAATTTTTTTTAAATATATTTTTTTTAAATTGTTTTTAAACGTTTGTTTTTTTTTGTTTTTTTAAGTACCTCAAGTAGGCAGATTGACCAAATTTTTACTGAGGCCGGAAATAAAAATTTTTACTGAGACAACAAATAATTTTTTTACTAAATAAATAATTTTGGGTGATTGTTGAAATCTTCATTTTGACCTCTACGCACTCCATTGATTGTCTATTTGTTTGCGTCAGCTGTTCATAAAATGTGGCAAAAATTATAAATCTTGCGATAGGGTGATTAATTTTGCGCCGCTTTGTATAAGTGTGATGTCATTTAGGTAAAGTTAGAATAATACAAAATAAATAATTATTACAAATTGTATCAAATTATCATTCAGTCTGTCGCATTTGCGTGTTTGTATCCTCCAAAGTGCGCAACGAAAAAAAAAAATTCAAAATCAAAAAATTTATATTAAACTAAAAATCGCAAAGCGGTGTTCCATTGGTATTGAGTGTATTTTAGATAACCAAAAATTGGTTTAAAACACATTGCAAAAGAGCTGCGCACTTACTCTGTTCTGAGTAAAACCTCTATAAATGTAAATACATGCGAACCTACTAAGTACAGCCCATCGCCAAGATAGCAGCAAGCGGAGGTATATATTTCTTATCTAGTAAGTCACTTAGTACTCATTAAACAAGTGATAAGCTGCATGTTTCAGCCTCAATTGTAGAAATACATATGTATGTACACGTGTAGGTGCATGCGTGTAAGTAGGTAATTATGTATTTAGTAAATATATTTATTTTTCCCTTGACATTTTTCAAGTGTCGCGCTTTTGAGTAGTTCCCATTAGCAGGAGCACGCAGATATCGCTGTGACGTCTCAAACATGTTTTTTGTTTTCTTCTTTCTTTCGTCTTGCTCTCAGTTGGGAAAACCGTGGTTTTGACTAAGTCACTTTCATTCTCCAAGTTATGCGTTTTTTTCAAATTTACGTCGGTAAGAGATAGGAATAGAATTTTTCATCTGCTTGGCTCTCAAGTTGCGCTGCTGTGCTTTTTTTCTTTTCTTTGTAAATTCTTTTCTTTTTTTTTGGCTTCTTAAGAACTTTGCAATTTGACAGATGCTCGCCTTGATTTATATGCTTGCATATGTGTTTGCGTATGTGCAGCTGATAAAAATCATTACTACCCTGTTGTTATTTTTCATGCATTTACTTATTTAATAGTTTTTTTTTCTTGTATTTCTTGGTTCTAGTATTAGTTAGACTATTCTGTGAACTGAGTACATCCACTTGATTTCTTACCGGTTTTCTAGCGCAGAGGAAAATTTTTTGGCACAAACGCAAATATTGCGTTACGTCTTTGCTGTTGTCACACCCATTTCACGAAACTCTGTAAATGTGGGGGTAATGAATATTCTTGAAGAAATCGAAAAAAAAGTGTTTAAATTGTCAAAAATATTTAAATTAAATAAAAATATATTTAAATTGTCAAAAATGTGTGCGTAATGAATATTCCGTGAAGAAATCGAAAAAAAAATATTTTAATTGTTTGAAATATTTAAATGAGAAAAAAATGCCCCTGTACAGTATGCCTCCTCTCAAGTGCTTGTCTAGCGCAATCATACCCACAATTAACTTGCTCTATGGTGAAGTGATACTTACGCAAATTAAATTGGTGGGTTGGAATGAGATTCCTTTGCGCAATTATTGGATTTATCCTTTTTAAAAGCAGCCTTTCGAAGAGTTTAGAAGCAACAGGCAATAGACTTATTGGCCTGTAATTTGAGACCGCGCTCGTTGACTTCCCTGGCTTTTGTATAAGAATGATTTCAGCAACTTTCTACTCAGTTGGGAAATACTCTTGTCTGATCATCGCGTTAAATATAATGGTGTGGAATTTGTATCCATATATGGGCAGTTCTTTTAAAACCTTACTAGTTATTAGATCGTAACCTGGCGCCTCTTTAGTTTTAAGAGTTTTGGTTGCTGCGTATTTAACTTATTTGCAGTTAAAGCGTACAGTCGGAAGATCCATTGGAAACGGAGCTGAGAGAAATTCGTTAACTTCTGAGTCTACCTCCGCACTTTGACTCGGAAATGGTTGGAAAACATTTGATAGATGTTTGGCAAACTCTCTTGCTCTTTGTTTATCAGTTTTTGCTCAATCTCCATTACACGTTTTTATCGTTGCGTTGAGAGGCGTTGATTGTGACAAATGTGCGCGTAATGAATATTCTTTGGAGAACTCGAGAAAAAAATTATTATTAAAATTTTTTCGTGTTTTCCAGATTTTTTTTTCAGATAACAAAAGATTTATAAAACATTTATTTAAATTTATTAAAATTTTCTTTATTCAGTGGATATAATTATTTATAATTTTTGCACCTGAAACCAGTCTACATTGCGCATTTTACTCGTATAAAAAAAAGTCCTAACAAACAAATTTTTTTATAAATCAACGGAATTTCTTTTAGAAATTTCGAACTTGCAATTTATTATACTAAAATTGCATAAGGTATAAAAATGTGTGCCAACAATTTTTCCAGAAACTCTAATTAAAAATTGCGGGAAATAAATGAAATATTGCTACAAAGTTCGTTGATTCTTTTTAATTTCCATACAAAATTTTAAATTTGTGTTTATTTGATTTGCACTGATTTTTCACTATTTCGCTGTAAGAATTTGAATAAAAGTCGAAAAGTTATGTCAATTGAACTATGAAACTTTCAAGAATTACTAAGCATAGCTACAGGATTAAATGGCCCCTCAGGGCCTCCCGCATTTTTTAAAAAAAGACAAACAATAAAATTTTTTTTCCTGTGAAGAAATCGCCGTTAAAGCAAACGGTGCCGAGAAGTCGTACCTTTGGCGAAAACAATTTCGTTTTATTTTTTATTTTTAATTTTTCAGTTTATATTTTAATCATTGAAAAAAAAAAATTTATTTTTAATTTTGTTTTTCTATTTTCTGTTTTATATTTTTGACTTTTTAGAGGTATAAAAATAATTTTTCTATTGTTTACTTTTCAGAGGCTTAAATATAAGAAAACAATTTCTACAAAAAAAAGTAACAGAAAAAGAAAAATTTTTTCGTACCATTTGTGAAAAAGTTAAATTGTTTTATTTATAATTTTTTTTCCTATTTTCTGTTTATATTTTTTACTTTTTAGAAGCTTAAAAATAAGAAAAACGTTGTTCCAAAAAAAAAAAAAACACAAAAAAAGTTTTCGTACCATTTGCGAAAAAGTTATATTTTTTTATTTTTATTTTTTTTTCAAGAGATCGGCGAAAAAAATTAAATTCTTCTAATTCTAATCTTAAAAAAAAAAAATAATTTTAATGTGGTTTTTCTATTTTTAATGTTGTTTTTCTATTTGAAATTTTTTTATTTTCTGTTTTATATCGTTTACTTTTTAAAGGCTTAGAAATAAGAAAAAAATTTGCTACACAAAAAAAAAATAATAAAAAATTTTTCCTACGAGTTGCGACAAAGTTAAATTTTTTTATTTCTATTTTTTTCCATTTTCTGTTGTATGTTTTTTACTTTTTAGATACTTTTTAAATACTCAAAAAATCTAAGAAATCCGCATTTTTTCAAGGGAGCTGAAAATAAAAATTGTTTCCTATAAAGAAATCGGAGTTGCAGCGAACTGTATCGAGAGGTCGTACCATTGGTGAAAAAAATTAATTATATTATTAATAAATTTTTTTATTTTTTTTTTTTCTATTTTCTGTTATGTTGTATATGTTGTACTTTTTAGAAACTTTGTAAAGACTCCAAGATAAGAAAAAATACAAGAACCACTTAAACAAAGAAAAAAAAATTATTTTTAACTTTTTAAATGATTTTTTTTTTAATTTATTTTTTATTTTTATTTTTAATTTTTTAAATTAAATTTTTTTATTTTTAATTTTTTTAATTAAATTTTTTTATTTTTATTTTTAAGTTTTTAAATGAAACTTTTTTATTTTTATTTTTAATTTTTTAAATTAAATTTTTTTAGTTTCAATTTTTTCAATTAAATTTTTTTATTTTAATTTTTAATTCAAAAAAGCAAAAAATAAAAATTGTATCCAATAAAGAAATTGCAGTTGAGGCGAACGGTATCGATAGGTCGTACCATTTGCCGAAATATATTAACATGTTTAATTTTTTGTGTTTTTTATTTCATGTTTTTACTTTCTATTTGATGTTATACTTTTTAGAGACTGCTCAAATACTCAAAAATAAGAAAAAAATCTGATGCCCTCTTTTTTACAAGCAATAAAAAAAAATTAAATAAAGTATTTTTTAAATTTAAGATCTTCCACTCCCTGTAATAAATCCTAAATTTACTAACTTTGCTTCGAGCAAAGTTAAAAAGCCTTTATTTATTTTTTTTTTTTTTTGTTTTTGCTGCGCCGCTTGTCTGCCGGAAAAAATATTGTTGCATAGTTTTAGGCGCTGTAGACAGTTTAATGGCATTGTTTAATTGTCAACCTGCAGCTTCGCGCGCGAAGTAGTACAAAGTAATTTCACACTCGTTGCCTTTGCGTGAAATTCGCATTTAACTTTAAATAAAAAGATTTACTTTATAGTTTCCCAGTTAGTAGTTTGTTGCTCGTTCCATGCACCACTCACTGTTGTTGTTGTTGTTGCAATTGTGGTTGCACTTCACCACCAAGATTTAAACAAGTACAGCGAGTGGACAATACATTCTGCAGCAGGCAGCAGGCAGCTGGCAGCAGGCACCAGTCAGGTTGGACGAACTGAATGTGCAGTCGCTGTATATACATAAATACACACACACATACACATGCATGCATATGTGCATGTATTTCACGCTCAGGCATAAGTAATTCACGCTCAAATTTATTAGCTCGTTTTTACAAATTGCGTGTGGCATTTAAAGTGATGTTGCAAGTGGCATACTGTTCACCATTCCCATTTATTATTTATGCTACATTTAAAAAAACGCTTTGTACTGCGTGCAGAAGTTATGACGACGAGTCAACTAGCGAGCCAACACAACTCCCAATTCACAGTTACCACTTGTGAGCTCGCAATGCTCGTACTTGGCTCACTTAGCTCACAACTCATAGTTCATCTTGTTTATCCTTTTTCTTTTACTTTTGTTGTTCTTGTGGGAGCGGGTATCCGCGTGCATGTCCGCAGGGATGACTTTAAACCGAAGTTATGAGATTTCGACTATTTTGCTTATTTTCTTTGCGCGATTCTGTGGCTTTTTGCCGTTACTGGATGTGTTTGTTTTTTTTTTTGGTAACTATCTCTTTGCATAACATTTATCACAATTAACATGGCTAAATTACCAGTTACACGAGTAATAAAAAAATCCGAAAGGGCGTGTGGGGCAGAAGGACATACTGTAAAAAAAAAATAAAAAAAAAAATATAAAAAATACGCAAAGATTAAAGAGGTGCAAAACTCAACAGTGCAACCATGCGGGTGGCACCTGCTTTACGCGTTATCTCTCCCCCTTATGAATTTTTCGCGTCCACATATATACACCTTATTTTAAGCTCTTCACAAGCTCTCACTTAGCAACCAGTTACCAGCGCCTTCTGAAACTTTTATTCGCACTTTTTTCAACTCGTACTTCGCTGCCTCCATTTGTGCGAGTTTTGGTTGAGTTTAACAAAGCGAAAAACAAAGCCAGCTCAGCAGGATCCCTCACTCACTCGTAGTGCTGCTCCTGGCGGACAGTTGCAATATTAAGATGTGAAATAATAAAATCCTTCGCTTTCTCATTGACAGCCAACGCGACGTTGACATGAGAGTTCTCACTTTGTTTGCTCTTTGGTTGAGTTGCTGCTGAGGTGAAGTGGTCCTCTTTGTTTTTGCAGGAAGGGTGTGTGCCGCGTTCCGGTAGGAAATGGCTGTCCTGCGCAAATATATAAAGACCATAGGGAATTTATCAATACAAAGTAATCATAAATATAAAATATCTTAAATGTCTAGGACAGAAACTTATGCTTAGGTGTGATCGTAGCTAAAACTTTATACCCAAAATCTTAAAAAACCATGATTTTTAATGGATTCAAAAAAGGGTCAAAATGATTCCATATCAAGCCACCCAAGTATTGTGGAGTATTTGAGAGAAAGTTTATGTTGAAGATTGTTTGACTTTTGCACGTTCGCCATGGCGAGTATCGCAGGTGATGGAGCAATGAGCTGTACAAGCTTTCAGACACCATAGACAGAGCGCAGCGTATAAAAGCCAGCGACTTCGTTCACTGGGTCATATCGGCCGAATGGGTACAAACACTCCGGCTCTGAAAGTCTGTATTCGATGAGGTACCAGCTGGTGCTGTCAGAGTAGCAGAGGAAGAGGAAGGCCTCCTCTGCGTTGGCCTCGCTTTATGCTACCAACGAAGGGTAAATGGTTCTAATGACATTAAATTGCCACTGCCTACTACCCAACGAAACTCGGCGCAAATGTTCGATGCAGGCCACGAGCGTACAGGACATGAGTCTCGATGGCTTCTTGATGACTTAGCCGATTATTTTCTTTACGCTCGCAAGTGTCTCGGTTGCATGAATACCGATCTGGGTGATATTAGGATTGTAGAAGTGGTTTTGATTAGAAGTGTTGTTTTTTTTTTTTTGAGCCCAGGTGAGTTCGAATAGTCATTCGATTGGCTGATTAGGAGTATTGAGACCGCAAGTATCTCGTGTAGTGAAGAAGAGTCTTTGTTTATAAAGTTAGATGTCTCGCCTTAATTTTCTGCGAATCACGTTGAAACTAGAAGCGATTGCAGACACTACTCGAATTTAAGGAAATGGGTAAAAGCTGCTCGCCAATGATTATTCATCTGTGAAGCCTCCATTCATGTATGGGGGATAGGTGCGCGACGGTGGTAGTACCACAATATTTGGTGATTGTAGAGCATATTCGCTTTCATATTACCACTGCTTTTTAATTGTGTTTTAGCGACATCTGCACAGGATCGGTAGACTTCGCAATATCGCTGGACCGAAAGGCAGATAAGAAAACTCAATCGACTATCACAACATAGGAACTACTGCCGGCAAGTTACTCTTAAGCACGCATATACTCCTTTTTTTATATTTTTTCAGTGGATGAGGAGGTTTAAAATGCATCATCAAAGCTGCCGTCTCAGCATTGGTATGTTCGGAGAATAAATACTCCCCCTCGCTTGGAACCATCGCCCGCTCTGTAACCGCATTCGCATTACTTCAGAGTGACGTTCGATCTTCCTCATTCCAAGTCCTGTGCTTGTCTGCTTGCATCTAGGTCCCATTTTTTTGTACGGAGAAATCTTTCTGCGAAACCACTGATGATCTCCCAGGTTTCTTCGCTACGTAGCATCTTGCAGATTACATTTTCAGTGGTTATGTGACCGACTGCATTCTCCAACGTTCGACGTTCTTGTTTCCAATGCACGCATTGGAAGAACGTGTGTTCAGCGTCATCTTTGACGGCATCCCCGTATATGCATGTGGGGTGTTCGCTTTTCCCTATTTTCAACAAGTATTTCTTGAAATAGCCGTGCCCAAAAGCATTTTAACATTGAATATCATAGCTAATGTTTCACAAGTTGGGACCGAGAATTGATCCTTTTGTCGCTCCGGATGTGACGTCTATACAACGAGGACGCTCTGAGGTTTGATAGTCAAGTTTGCGGTCCCGTAAATAATTTCTCATTAAACGCTGTAGGTACGCCGCAATTTTGTCACTGTCTTTTATTAGCCTGACCGTCCATCTGCCGCGTGCTTCGTTTATCCAGTGGTCTTGTCAAAGCTTTGGTGTTTCGACCTTTATTTCGCGCCCTGCAAGTTTGCTAACTCCTTCTTTCATTCCCTCTTTCTTTAATGCCCACTAGTTTTTCCTCTCGACGGCTAGTAAGTCAATGAGTATTGAGCTGCTTGTCACAATTCGCAGAGCTGCTGTTTGTTGTACCGATGCTGGGTGCTTACGCCGTTGATTTGCCTTTAGTGCACTTGCCCACGGTTCACGGCTCCGTATAAGAGAATGAAGAGCTTGGTAGCCATCACTATTTCACGTTTCCTGTAGTTTGATGCCCATATGCCATCAGTCTACTGCGTAGGAAAGCCAACTAAGGGGCTTTCACTGCTGCATGTTTTATTTGGACCCAGAAAGTTAGTCTTGGGTCCAGTTTTGTGCCTAGGTACTTTAGAAGAGCTTGTGGGGTTATCGTTTGAAGCGAGTTTGCATGCTAAATTCTAGTGGCTGGTCTTCTTGGTTGGAACTATTAGCTCCGTTCTCATTGTGGTTAATTTGAGGCCACGTGAATCTAGCCACGTTAGTGTTTGTATCATTGGTTGGTTGGTTGGTTAAAGTGGTGATTCTTCCAGAATCCAACTAGCGCTTCCGCGCCATTTTGTTGCCACATCCTCGTTACCAACTTGCTAACGGTTATTTACAGCATAACTATATCCAGTCTGTGCGGTTAAGGAACCTTATTAGGTTGTTAACGTCTAAGCCAGATAGTTGTTCGAGATTCTCGAACAGCGGTTGGCCCAGGGTTAACATTCTGTCCTTCCATAGGGGAGGGCATTCACAGAGGAAATGGAAGATTGTCTCCTTTTTCTCCGGTTGTTTGCAGCTGTGACAGTATGCGGCCCGCTTCGTTTAACCTAAACGCACTCATGGTTGCCGTCTTCTTAATATGTAGGTCTATTGGAATAACGTGTGTCAGTGCATTGAGAGCCTCTCTGGGACATGATCTGATTGCACCGACCGTTATTGCACATGCTGATCTTTGTATTCTGCCGAGTAGTTTGGTATTGTACTCTCTCCCTAGAGCCTTCCACCAAACTACCGAACCATACGATAGAATAGGTCGTATAACCGTCTTATGCAGCCATAATGTATGCTTAGGTTGTATCATTACTTGGTTAAGTTTTCTGTGAGCTTCTTCAAAATTTCGTACTGTAATGACTGCGGCGATATCATCCGCCTATCCGGTTGGCCGAGCTTCCCCTCCTATTTGTGATGTGCGAATTGATGTTCGTATACAAGTGGACGGACCTACAGTTTTATGCCGCCTTTTACGAATAGCGGATGGTGTTTTGTATGAGCAACTTTTTCATGACAGAAAACACTCGGAAGTTTGCCATTGTCTGCTGAGGGGCGACTGTTATTGAAAAAAACGCATTCTATCATTTGCTGTTTCATGCTGAGAATTTCGAACCTGTGCCTTTCCGAATGTTAGTCACGCATCAACGCATTCGGCCACGGAGTCCTTATGTATGCCCATCTGCATTTTCTCACTGGGTCTCTGCAGTGACTGTGATTTTTGTGGTATCCGGTAAAAAAATTAAACAAAACAAAGAAACCACAAATGTTAATGAAATATTTAACATCAGTTAAAAAGTTAAAAGTTTTCTCTTTCAAACCACAGTTATTTGACAATTTCAAAAATGCAATGTGGACGACTGTTTTCTCCTGCCTTGTCATTGTCTCGCATATTCGGTGCCAACGAGTTGGCGAAGTTGGTAGAGCGGCGGCACTTCATTAAGCATTTAAAACGTTTACCTGCCGTCAGAAATGTCACAGCGTCAAACGGGTGGTGTGGTTTGGTTTGTATGCGTTACGCATAACGGTATATGAATTTCTACTTTTAGATTTTTTTGTGATTGAGCAATTGACAATGACTTGCGTGCTTTCAATTCAACATCACACGAACTGGTGGAGGTGTAGTAAAACCACAAAAGTCAATTCATTGCGGCCCCCTCCAACTGTACTGGCACTACGCTGATCCTTTTATTGGCCCTTTGGAGGAAATGACAAATTAGTCGTGTAATAAAATAAAAAAGTCAACCGGCAACTATTATTGCTGTTGTGAAAAGTTGTTGGCAATTTGTATTATTGTATGTAGTGGTTAGTAGTTGCTGTTGTTGTTATTGCTATTGTTTGCAGGCAGTTTTTTATTGCGAAAACTTCATAAATACCACATTGCCACAATAAACGAAGTTATTTACAAGCCAAAAAACGAATACGCACACCAACACACCGACACAAACTCAAATGAATGGAAGGGAGTGAGTAACAATATCTATGTGTATGTGTGTGTGTTCTGAGTGCGGGGCAGAGAGATGAGGTGTGAAGAGTGCAGCAGCGAGTACGCACGCACATTCACTTGCTGACATTCGTCCCTTGTCTGCCGCTTCGCTGTGTGTTTGTGTGTCGGGTGTTGGGTAATAAAAATCACGTATACGCTCTGGCTGCCTGCCTGTGATTATCGAGGCTTTTTTCTGCTTACTTCTTCCATGGTAATGATGGTTTTGGTTGTTTATTGAAATTATGTACAATATTTGTGACGTACATCTGAGTATTTCACTAACTACTGGGCATGTGGCGTATAAATTTGGCATCAATGAGTACATTGAGACGCGCACACTAACCGGCAAGCGGCATACTTACTAATGCTTTTTACTAGACTTTCGAGATGCCGGAAGTGATGTTTATATTTTGCTTGAATCAAATTCAATTTCTGCAGTATCGAAGTCAGCTTGAATTCGGGATAATTCAGGGATGGTTGCTAAAAAGCTTTTGTGCTTTATAATGCGTAATTAAGATATTTGGAATGTGATTAGTAAGAAAGTAAAAGAAAAGAAAATAGAAATAAAAGAAAATGGAAATAAATAAAATAGATATAAATAAAAGAAAATAGAACGAAATAAAATAAAATAGAAATAAATAACCAAAAATAGAAATAAAAATAATAGATAATAAAATAGAGTCTACGTTGATTGGGATACAATTTTATACCGAATGGTAATCAATCAAAAAACCCCGAATCTCTATTTTGAAACTCTGAAGTCCCGAAATACTTACTTTCTCTCCAATTGCCATTTATCATTAAAAATTTTACTTTTCCAGAACTTTCTCACCAAAATCCCGCAAACTTTGGGATTGACTAAGCATCAAAATAATGCTCTATCACCGAAAATTTCACATTTTCAGAACTTCTTTAGGAAATCCCGAAAATCCCCAAAAATTTAGGAATTTACTAAGACTGCCGGTAAGGCTTTATTATCAAAAATTTTATTTTTCCAGAACTTTTTTACCGAAATCACGTAAATCCCGAAAATTTAGGAATTTACGAAGAATGCTGGTAAGGCTTTATCATCAAAAATTTTACTTTTCCAGAATTTTTTGACCGAAATCCCGTAAATCCCGAAAATTTCGGGATTAACTAAGAATCACAGTAATGCTCTATCACCGAAAATTTCACGTTTCCAGAACTGTCTTACGAAAATCCGAGAATACCGAAAATTTCGGGATTTAATAAGAGTGAAGGTAATGTTCCATTAACAAAAATTTCATCCCGGCACTTCTTTTTTGAAACCCTGAAGCCTCGAACCACTTATATATTGTATATAATTGGCGCTTACACTGTCCCAAATACTTACTTACTTGAAAAGCCCGAACGTATCGGGACTGACTAAAAATTACTATTCATAAAAATTCCATCCCGGGACTTCTTTTTGGAAACCCCGAGGCCCCGAAACACTCTTATATATATGTATGTAATTGGCGCTTACACTCTTTTTTTGCAGTATTCGTGGCGTGCGTCTTGATGCTGTTCCACAAATGAAGGAACCTACAGTTTTAAGCCGACTTCGAGCGGCAGATATTTTTTATGACGAGTTTTTTTTTTCATGACAGAAATACTTTCGGAGGTTTGCCATTGCCAGACGAGGGGCGACCGCTATTAGAAAAAAACTTCTTCAATTTGGTGTTTCACCTACTCCGCACCAATCGATTCGGCTACGGCGGCCATCGCCCGAAAAATTGACTTACTTGAAAATCCCAAAGATTTCTACCACCAAAAATTTCACGTTTCCCGAAATTTTTTACTGAAATCCCGAATGGTACAAAGTGCTCCGGGATTGAATAGCTCATATGTACAGACAAATACATACATTTCGGTATTCGAAAAATGGTTGCAAATTACACGCGTTACACATACATATTATACATGTGCCAATTTCAATATAAATTAGAGTGCAATTTCTAGCTCAAATTTTCAGCCAAAACGATTGGAATGCCTTAGGTACCCCGAAACTGGCGGTAATCTCGGGATTTCCAAAGTCATACGGTAATAACTTAGCTCAAAGTAGGTACATACTTGCCAATCGCATTTTAAGTTTGATTGCACTTTTTGAAATATTTCTCCTCATACATATTTACTACCCCCTCCTTCTGCGTTAGGCTTCGGCAGTACGAGTCGAGTTAGCTGCGTGTGGACAAAATGCAATGAATGCCAACCATAAAAATTGATTTGATATATTAGTTTTACTTACGAGTCATCACTACAAAAACAACAACAATAAATATAACTACATCACTCACATGCATGCACACACACATACATACTTACTCACATACACCCATCTCAGCTCAGCTTTGGTGGATTTGGCTTGGGAAGACTATTCGGCGCTGACTCAATAAGTAGTTCGATTCTAAATTACACTTGGCCGAAAGTTGGTCCCAAGACTTATTTACTCTCAACCACATACATACAAACATACATACATACAATTGAATAAAAATGATTATTATTTCTTGTTGTTGTTTGACATTTTAATAAACTTTGTGGTGGTGTACGTAGTTGTTGGCGAGTTAAGTTGTAATGGGTTGCTCTAAGTGCAAGAGGTAATTATTCATTGGGTTCTTTGTGCTGAAAAAGTTGTTTACTGTAAAGAGAGCTCGTAAAATTGTTAATGATGATCTTTATTTGGTATGGCCATAAATTATTTGTGGCGCTGTTGGTGTCAACATAAGAATTATATTTCCGAGAAGTAATACGACGATATGACTTTGGACTTTGCAAAATATTGTGATTGTTTCGCTGAAGAAGTATTACTTACTAATACAAATCTGAAGTATACTCTTCTATGGCATTGTCAGTAAATGATAGTAGTGACTGAGTATCATTTAAAGGGTGATCAATTTAGAGGACTCGGATTTTAAATGAAAGTAAATTGAAATTAAACAAAGAAAATTCAAATTGATTGGGCAATATTTATTATTTTTGCGTAGAACCATTCATAACATTTACTTTTTAAAGATAGTCCCTTTCAAATGTTGGCCGCAGCTGAGCCGCAATTCGGCCAGCCGTAAACACCAATTTTGAGTGATTCACTGGAGGACTTCGATCGGTATCTCGTGAATAACTTTAGTAATACTGGCTTCCAATGCCTCAAAGTTGGTTTATCCACAAAGCATTTGGATTTTACATACCCCCACAAATAAAAGTTCAAAGGTGTGATATCACACGATCTTGGTGGCCAATCGTCCAATCCACTGGTCCGAGACGAGAGATAAATTGCTTACCGAAACGACGACGCAGTAAATCCATTGTTTCACAGGATGTATGGCAAGTAGCGGCGTCCGCCGTCTTGTTGGAACCTCCTTGTTGTGGAGATCACGGGCTTCAATTTCCGTCATTATAAAGTCTTTTATCATGGCCACTTGCTGTTGCATTGATGCCAGCTTTGTCTTTGAGGAAATATGAGCCGATGATTCCTCCAGCCCATAGGCCGTTCCAAACGGTTATTTTCAATGTAATGGCTGTTCTTGAATGGCTTCGAGTTGCTCTTCATCGCAAATATGACAATGTAGCCATTGAGCCTGATGCACACTTCTCACAGAGCCTGAATTTTCATAATACATTTGTACGATTTGTAAACGTTTTACATAGAAGTGAGTGTCTCTCCATGATGAAATATCAATGAATTCTGAAAACCAATATGTATTTGGTTTGGCAGTGGTCACGCGTGGTCTTTAAAAAAAATCCTGTTTGAAAACGTACTCCAATATGATCGTCCTTTACAAATGTATATTTCTCCGGAAAGGAGTAAATGTCAAAATGTTTTAACATTGAATTTGATCGCGTAAAACCACGAAGTAGAGGCAGGTAAAATCGTGACTTCAGTCTTATTATTATTTTTTGGTATTTTTTCCTTGTTCATTCCTCTGGGGAGCATAGGACCTCGACAAGACTCTTCCTGTTTTTACACCGTCCCATGAGATGTAGGCATCTGCTAGTTCGCGCAGCATCGACCTTCTCCAGGTATTTTTGGTCGACTGCGACCTCTACTCCCTTGCGGGTTCCAGTTCAGTGCTATTCTCGTGCTACCATCTGGGGGTTTTCTCAATGTGTGACCTATCCATCGCCTCTTTCTGAGTTTGATTTGCCTAAGGATGGGTTCCTTATTCGTTATTCTCCACAGTGCGTCGTTACTGATGATGATTGCCCAAATAATGCGGTGGCATTTGTTGAGGAAGGATTAAAGGATTGATGGTGTTAGAGACCAGCCATGTTTCGCTTCCGTACAACAAAACGGAGTTCACGTATGAGCCGAATATTCGTGGTTTAGTGCGCCTGGAGATTTGCGAACTCCTCCATACTGTATGCATTCGCCCGAAAGCCGCCCTTGCTTTGTTTAGCCTGCAGATTACATCTTCGTCTGCTCCCCCATCTGCCATGATGATGCAGCCAAGGTAGCAGAAGCTTTCAACGTATTCCACTGGGTATCCGTCAGCCAATTTCTGCCTTGCGTTATAGTGGTTAACTCTCATGGCCTTCGTCTTAGCGACAGCCCGACAGTGCGGTCCAGCGCGACTAGTTTGTCCGCCTTCGCTTGCATGTCGGAGAGTTTGTGAGAGAGGAGGAAGATGTCATCGGCGAAGTCCAGGTCCTCAAGATGTCCGGTGAAACTCCATATGATGCCTTTTTTTGTGCAAGGTCAGTTGGCTCATTACGTCATCAAGGACGATGGCGAAGAGAGGGGAAGTTTACGAACAGCATGTAGAGCGGGGAGCGCCACTCAACTGATTGTTGTACTATAATCCGAAGTGTGTTGGCTTGGTCAACACAGCTTCGGTGAGGGCGAAAGCCAGCTTGCTCGTCTCTTAAGGAGCGTTCGATATCTTTGAGTCTGCTTTGTATGATCACAGCTACAATTTTATAGATGGTGCTAAGTAGGGTTTTTCCTTGCCAGTTGCCGCAGTCACACAGGTCGCCTTTCCTGGACAGCTTCACGATGGTAGTTTTTGTCCAAGATGGAGGCAGGTTTTCATTGCTCCAGACGGCGGTGAATTGGAGATGTAGAACTTCCGGTGATATTTGCGGGTCGGCAATCATTAGTTCAGGCTGTATGCCATCTTCGTCTGCCGCTTTGTTGAGCTTCAGCTTCTTAATTGCATCCTTAATCTCCGCTAGGCAGGGAGAGGTTGTTGCTATTTTATTGTTGGTTGTTGTTGTGCTCACTTTAAAGCTGCGTTGCTTCAAAGTGTTCCTTCCCTCTGCGGTTCTGGTCATCATTGGAAGTCGGCAAAGCAACATTCAGATCTCTGATCGGCTGGTTGGTTAGGCGGCCAACTATGCGGTACAGCTCTCTCATGTTGTTTACTCCTGCTGCCGCTTTTCGTAATATTTTTCTACGATTTGTAAGCGTTATTGAGGCGTGAGTCTTTCCATAATGAAATGTCATGGAATTCTGACAAAAAAATCAATTTATTTGGTTTGACAGTAGGCACGCGTGTCAAAAACCCCTATTTGAAAAAGTACTCCAATCTGATCTCTGATCTGATCTGACATATATCTCTCCGGAAAGGAGTAAATTTGAAAACCTTACGAACATTGAATTTGATCGCTTAGAACTATGAAGTGGAGGTTACAGTCCGATACAATAATTTTTCTCAGGCGTCGTCTTAGTAAGCCGAGAATGTTGATTCATACATATGGCTATATACATACATACACACCCATCTACCCACAATCGCGTTCAGTTTTGGTAGAAATTTTGCATAGAATTTCAAGAGTAAATGTTTCAGAAATGGGAGAACTAAAATATGATAAATGAAACGAGCAGGCGCCACTTGTATGTGTGTGCGTATGTGCATAGGCATCCCATCTCTAAGGGCAACTTAATATTTTGCACTATAAATCAAATTTAATGCACTCACGTATGCATAATAGTTATTTGTAACTGACTGGTGGAGAGGGAATAAAGTATTTGAATTTTTTTTTGAGTACCTGTACGTTTTTATTATATACCTGTGAACACACTCATACACCTATGCAAGAGCATTCAGCGTTTTTTTGTCTTAATCTTTCCTATCTTAATATCCCTCATCTTTCCTTTATTTTAGTGTTCTTCCATTTGTTGAAGCAGTCAAGTACTAAACTCTCTTCTACTGACTTCTGTTTAGCCTTTTTTAAATTCATGCGATTTCCGTGCAGCTCCATTAATGTGCGCATTTTCCAAATGAGTGCTTCACGTCCACCAAATGCTCGTTGAGCTTTCTCTAAGTGTGCTTTAATGTAAACATTTCGTATTGAATAAATTGATTTTTTTATTACAAATTCTGACGAATGTTTGTTAGTGTTTTCCTATTCTTTATTTACTATTTGATTTTTGATTTTTCCCCCCCAATTCTCTGACATTTGACTACGTTGCATTTTCTACTCGCAATAACTCATGCCATTTCGGTCATTTTAATTTCCTTTACAGATGGCGAACCTATCAAACTTCCAGACAATTTGGAAAGCTTGCCAAGAGCTGACAGTTTCCCGTCACAGCGACATCGGTGGAATACAAATGAGGTCAGTTTTATTTAGATTTGAATGTACATAAATTTTGTATACCCCAGGCAGTGAAGAAGTTAAAAGTGCAAGCAGCAGTTGTAGCGATAAAATTGATAAAAAAGAAATGTAGGTATGTATGTGTAGCACTTGTGATGGTATTGGTGACAACTAGAACCAATGTAAATGTACTAAGCGCCCCAGTAAACAATTTTGTTGCGGTACGAAATTGAAGTCCCTACAAGTTCGGGTTTATTTTTAAATTTTAATCAGAATAGAAATCATAGACATTTTTAGTAGAGGATGCAAAATGCAGTTAACTCTCTCTTAAGCAGACACCCCCCTTTTAGCGGATGTTTTGGTAGCCACATTTGAAATTACTCGTATTTTAGTGGAACGCCTCATACTTTTGACCAAGGCTGTGTATCATCCAATTTTCTTTTTGAATAACTTTTTTACTAAATCAAGAAAGTAAAGTGATTTCGAGTGATGCAACTATTTATTTCGACCCTTACAAATATTTCTGTTAAGTAGAAAAGATGATGTGGCTGCCGCCAGTGGTGATGCGCATTTGTGCCTGTTTTATCGCATTTTCCATGACTTTCCGACAGATTTCCGGTGATATTCCTAAGAATCGAATATTCTTCTTAAGAGCTGCTCTTGTCTTATATTAAGCCTGCGACTCAAGTAGTCGCAATGAAATAAGTCTGGGATGGTTAAATCGGTAGATACAGCGGGCCATGTCAAATCGCCAAAACGTAAGATTACGCGAGCAGGAAATGCTTTCTTCACAATATCCGTTGTGGCCCGCGCTGTGTGGGCGGTTGCACCGCCTTGTTAAAACCACATATTCACCAAGCCCCGCTGATCCAATTCCGGCAGTAAGAAGTCGTTTATCATAGCGCTGTAGCGCTCGTCAGTAATAGTGACCATATCGCCGATGAACGGCGAGCGACGCGGCACTACGCTGCTGCCATTGAGCGTACAAATGCAATGACTCTTCGTGCAGCATACGCAGCTTTTGAGGGCCCCAAAAACGAAGATCTTGTATGGTGAAAAGAATTGAGAAGGTGGGTTAGATAAGTCCAAGCACTCAGTCAGGAGACCATTGTACCACACCCGGATAGATTTCAGCAGAAAGAATTGAGACAGGAAAAATAAAAAGTGGGTGTTTAGACGGATAAATTAGTTTCAGGTCGCTCTTCCACAAATCTCTTGGATTCATTGATGAATCTTAAGAGATCCGGAAGAGGAGGAGTATGAACCTTATCCATACTCAGTATATCGCAACCTAATATCCTAAGACTGATTCTGGAAAACGCCGGACAGCTACTCAGAAAATGATCTGCAGTGTCATCATCCTCAAGGCAGGATAGGCATATCGGGCTGTCGACGACCCCCATGGCCGCCATATGCTGACCACAGGCATTGTGCTGAGTTTTAGCAGAAAGATCGCTATTTTCCTATGTTCTTTCACAAAGCACTTGGCTACTCTGCACGAGTTCACCCAGACCAGCGTCCTCTATAGGTAGACCTCATGAAATCGTCAATCCATAGTTGAATCGATGCGGAATTGACACCTAGAAAGGGTTCATAGCTTAGTGACATACTTGCAGAACCTTCATTAGCCAATTTATCAGCTAACTCGTTCCCTCTAATACCGCAGCGTCTAGGCACCCAAATAAGACTAACTTTGTTGTGTTTTGTCTTACATTCACCGACTAACTTCTAAGACCAGCGTGGCCTAGCATATGCTTTCAGTGCAGCTTGACTGTCACTACAAATTCCACAACTGCTACCCCGCCACTTTTTCTCAATCAGCCAGTATGCCACATTCAAGATGGCATAGACTTCCATAAGGAATGCCGTGACCATCTGTCCTGTGGCATAAGAGTACTTAGTGTATTCGTCTAAGTACCATCCAGATCCACTACCATCATTGGTTTTGGATCCGTCGGTGTAGAAAGTGTGCTGATATCCCGTTAATAGATTCTCTGAACTTAACCATTGATCTCTATCTGGGATTAAAACACCATACTTCGTGGCATCGAGAACAGTGTGCACCGCTCCGACTACTGGTGGTATATCTGACAGTGGCCAGTGCTTTCTTTATTTCTCCAGACTCCGTTTAACTTGCGACTGTACGCCGCCTTCATTGCTTCCGTTCGAACTTGAAGATCTAGCGGTTGCAAGGTCCGAATGGCTTTAAGGAAATCACCAGATGTCGTCAGATGTTGAAGGTAAGGTCAATAACAAACGGTTATCCGGCTCTCAGCGAATTTGACAGAATGAGCTGATGATCTGTCTGAACAACGACTGATTGGCGGAGTGTGTGAATGCATGTAAAATGATCGTCTGAAATGCTCGGCTGCCGAATCATTGCTTGCGTGGTAGCCTGATGCACGGCTTCCACTTTGACCGAGAATATGAATTTCATTAGCATTCACGGTAGGGTCCGCTTGGAGAAGCCGAATTGCGTGGTCCGCCGTCTGGTTGATGTTTATTTGTTCTCAGCAAAATCTGCAGCCGCAGCCGCGATATTCTTGACGTACGATGCCATTTACAAAAAGTATAACATTTTCCGATAGGGTGATTAATTTTGCGCCACCCTGTAGTATAAGCATGCATGTAAGCTGTGTGTTTCATAACTGTAGCAAACGGACTTATTGAAATGGTGTGACATTTTTTTTAAATTTCATTTTAATATATTTTTTATGAAAATATAGTTAATTTTTACCATCAGAACCACACAAATTTAAGTGTCAAACTTTGTGCAAATGAGAAAAAAAATGGTTTGTAATAGCTGAATGTGTCTTCTTTCTTTTGATATCCCTTCTAGTATCATAGAGTGCGTAGAGCAAGCAATTAAGACCATTTATTAAAAAGTTTGTCTGTTGAAACTTTAGAGTCCTTTAAAAATTAAATAAATGAATACAAAAAACTGGGTATGCAGCGTTCAAAATGCCTTCGCACTTACAGCGACCATCGCCTACTACGTCGAGTGGTGTGACCCCTAAAGCAGTTCCTCCTCCTCTTCGGGGGAGACTCCCTTCCCGGGACTACTTTTTGTATTACTTCGGGAGGGCCCAGAACACATAAATAACTAATCCTATTCACCCACGTCTGCGTCCACCATGCTTGAAGCCAGCTTCATGCCACAGCCTCGTCTCCTTATATCTCTGTCTGTGAGGCTTCGCTTTGTTGTATTGCGTCGAGGTCTCTATTTTTTCTCCGTAATGCGCCTTCAACGTATCTTTTATCCGCATTCCAGCTGTCCTCGCCTTAAAGCATCTTGCAGATCAAATTGGTCGGCTCGATGTCGTTAATCTGCTATCTCAGTCCATCTCTTTCAACGAGCCATCTGTCGAAACAACTGAACGTGTATTCGGCAGTATATACACCTGGGGTCGCTTACCTTATCTATGTGGTATAAGTATTTCCGGATGTATCTGTGGCCCGAGAGGAACTAAGTCATGAAATGGCACTTTCCCGAAGCTCCTTTAAACCCATTTATCTATTGTAGGAAACAGCTCCGCTGTCCATTTGCCACTCGACTCAGTGTCCTATTGGCTTTGTCACCGCATCTCAGTTCCGTTGCGTTAGTGCTGGCGTGTTTTTTCCTAAAATCACACGCATTCATTCGTTCTCACACCATGAGGTCGATAGGTGATCACAAATTTTGCTGCGCCTGCGACAGTGCGGTAGGCTGAAGCAACTCTGAGTGCCGCTATTCGCTGTACAGCCTCCAGTGCTTTGCGCTTGGCTTTGCAATTTAGAGCATCTCCCCATATTACTCTTCCGTACAGGAGTGTTACGGTTGTAGTCGCCATGATTATCCTTCTTTTGCTCTGTGTTGGATCACCGATGTTCGCTATTAGTCTGCTCAGCATTACCGTGATCTTCACTACTTCAGTAACCACGTGCCGTACTTAGACACAGAACGTGAGCCTGCAATCGAGTTGAATGCTCAGGTATTTCATAGAGTTTTGAGTCATCAGGGACGTGCTGCTTACTTGCATGCAGTGGAAGATGACCTCTTGTCATCAGGATATTCTGCGGCGTTCTTATGTTTGGCGAGTTCCAGACCATAGTCCTCAAGCCAAAATTGGGTCCTTAATATGTCTTTGTGCAGTTTCCTCCTGTTGTTCTCGATATCTTACACTATACGGACGACAATAGATTCTTGGGCCGCGCCAGACGTTGCCGCTTATCGTTTTCTGACCATCTGGTGTATCGTACAGAAGCTCACGCTGGCTCAGGTAGCTCTGGAAGATCCTTAGCAGATATGCGGGTATTCTAAAACTGGCTTGCAGTACTTTTATTATGTCTGCCCATCGTAAGCGTTACAGCATAAAGTCCATGGTTTTTCGTGAATATGAAATGTTCTGGGTACAAAAATAAAAAATAAAAATAAATAAATATAATAAAATAATATTTGTCTCACGGTGATATCTGAAATATTCCAATTCAAACACAATTTTTTTTTTGTTTTTGTTTTTTTTTTTCTTTTGGAATTTGTAAACTAGTGTGATTTGTCGAAAACTCTCACCCTTTTTAATTTTTATGTCCGTATCGAAGTAAATATTCAATATTTTTCAGTGAGCTGTACATTTTTTAAAGCATTTGAGCGTTCTTTTCATTGAAATACTTACGAAAATATCGAGAAAATTATCCCAAAACATCTCCCTTAGTGTTTACTGGGATATTTCTGCGCTGCAATAAAACGCGAAGTTCGAAGCGTAAACAAATTTAAATATTTCAATTCATCATCAGTGACAAGAGAGAGCCCAAGCCCTACATAAAAACATATACCAACTTCAATATAACGGTAAACATACGGCGTACAGCGTTTGTGATACTTCGTTGTAACGGTTTCTTTCACGTCAACTGTCAGTTTGTGGCTCTTCATTCGCATTCTTTGCGACAGCAACCATTCGTTTCGCTGCTCGCGTTGCAGTTACTTAACGGCTGTTTAACATTTCCAGCTGCAATGGCAACGACAAAGAGCTCATCAAAAACTATTTACAGGGGAAGTAGCAGTAGAACAGCAATGACAGTTGTAAAACAACTAAGTCCTGTAACAAAACAAACAAACAAAAACGAAAGAAAAAAAACGTGAATTAGATAAAAAACAAAGCCAAAAAGCAGCTTCAACTCAGCGACAACTCAGTTAAGTCGCGCACATCGCAGATCTAAAGAAAGACATCAACAGCGCTGACAAGTTGTCACTTTTAAATGGTGTGTTGACATTAAACAGATTTTATGGGATACTCGTAACTTTTTTGTTGTTGGCACGCGCTTGTGGCCAAAGAATCAAGGAATAAGCGCGACTTCCTCACCGACTGCGACTCGCTTAGAGGTCCGCAGTTGTGGTCAGAGGTGACTGAGAATGAGTTTGAGTTGTAGTTGACTTGATGAGCGAAAGGTTGTGAATGATGAATGTTTTGTTGTTGTTGTTGTTGATGTTGTTTTTGCTGTTGAAACTGTTTTTGCCACGCTCGTTTAAGTTCTGTTTTTTTCTTGGTTGTTTACTGTGGCAAAACTTTGTGCTTTTTGACGCAACTTGTAGTTATTGTAAATTGTTTGTTTTAGGGCTGCATTTACTTGGGATATTTGCCTTGTTGCCTTTACATTTTTTTCGATTGTTTGGCTTGTTAATCCCACTTTATTAGTCAAATACCGGAATGTTAACTATTTGACTTGATAATGTGTGACTAAACTAGTAAATGAATGGCAGTGAAATCTCAGCCACATGACCAGGAGAAGATGCTTCCAATTCAGGAGTAATTCTGTCCTGAAAATTTTGCGTGTTACAAAAGTGATGATCGCAAAATTCCACTATAACCTGAGCATTTTAAAGAGCATAAGAAGACATTCTTCTGGCCATGTCAAACATATGAGCGATGACGCTGCACTGAAATCATTTTTCGGGCCTCATACCAAGAACAAAGAGTAGTATCCCCAAAACTGGCTCTTTACAATTCATTAGATGCCTTCTTTCCTGCGCGTACGCATGGATTTACTATAAAATAAAAACAAGAAATATTATATTTCAAAATTCCGGTCTGTGGTGCGTGGATTTCCTAAATATATTTAATACTTTGCTCAGCCGTCGAGGTTATCTTATTATTTTTTGGCATCATGGAGCACTAAGAGCACCACCTAAAAGATGGGTGAAGGATGAAAGTGCTTTAGATTAGAGGTTGACCACCAATAGTGGCTAATTAAGTTCCTATAACCGCTTGAAGCTACTGATGAATTTCACCAAATGTGTGATATTTAATCCTGCAATATGCACCGAAAAAGTGAGAGATCAGATGTTTAGACCTTAAACCTTTGTCCGACAAGAGCCAGGCAGCTGAGGAGAAGGTGCTCTGATTATTCCATCTCATCCTCCAGACAACTTCTGCAGAAAGAACCTGAAGCAATCCCAAATTTCACCGCATGGATACCTAACCGGAAAAATGGCCGGTAAGGATACCTATCAAATTCACGAGCTGCAGCTTTGTTAGCCTCAGAAGTTCCCTCGAGCGCCCCCAATCTACATGTGGCCAGAAAGATCTCGCGACTTTGCACGTTTGCGTGCTATGTGCGCTCGGTGAACTGGCGAGACCCATCTTTTCAGGAGTAGAACACAGGTTCTCAAAGGAACTCCTACGCTCTCGTTTTGCGATGAAACCGTCTTGAAAGTTCACTGTCTAGCCAGCTCATCAGCCCAGCAGTTTTACTCTATGCCGCTGTGATCTGAAGCCAAAATGAGCCTAATATAGAAGTATTCGGCTGGAATCAGGAGAGAAGTCAGGCACTCCCCGACTAATTTCGAACGCACAAACAACAAGCGCAAGGCCCTAATTGCCGCTTGGATGTCGGAGTAGATATTTACGTATTTTACAGGAATTACAGAAGCCAGATACCAATTCACTGCTTCCTTAATTGCGACTACTTCCGCTTGAAACCCACTACAAGGTTGCAGCAGTATAAATTTGAGCTTGAAAAGTACCAGATGTAACAAAAGTACCGCTTGGACCCAACGAGGGTGTACAATGATCCAGCGCCATGGAGATGAACTCAAAGTTTTTAAGAAAACTAGAGCTACTGTAGCTTAAGTCTTGCTTATGGCCCGAACGCCTCATCTTCGAACAAAACTTTGACGTAATTCTAGGTCATATTCCACTGGTGAGTCTCTCCAAGTGCTTTTAAAAAACTCGTTCCGTGTAATGTTTTTTGTTAATACGGGCTTGGCTTTGGCTCTCTTGCAGCCGCTCTTTACCTGCCTGGTGATATCTTTTGCAGTCTTTGTAAGCTGAACAGGCATATATTTAAGCAAAAAAATTATCAACTTAGCTTCACAGGAAACTTGGTTAAGTAGAGGGACATTTATCCGCAGGCCTTTCGTGGAAAGTTATATGAGAACTTCAGTACTTTGTTTGAGAAGCCTTTGAGAATAAGAACTGGGTGGCACCACACATGGTGTGTCTATGTGTTATGTGCAAATACACTTATTTTGTTTTTCATAGGCGCAACAGTTCATTCATGCCAGCTTTCATACGACCAGCCTCCTCGAACCCACTATCTGATAGTAAAATAAAAGCAGTCCAGCTGTCCAACCAAATATGCAAGTCAACTGGTTTATGAGAGGATCGTGCGATCAAAGTTACAACAACATAAATAAATATAAAACCAACTTTATAAACAACATAGCACATGACGTCGTCGGTCATATTGTCTCCGTGACAGGAACTTTTTTTTTAATTTTCGGCGCGTAAAGTGACAAAAATTTTAAATGAAAATACTCTGCTGTGGTATTTTTATTTTCGTTCGTCGAATTTTTATTTTCATTTTTTCTACTTGTAAATTAAGAGCAACCGCAAATATTCATTTGCCAGTTGGCCAGTAAACTTTAACTGGAATACACTCATCCAGCAAGCGGATGCACAGGAAGCTATGCGCGAAGCAGCAACAACCCCTTTTCGCTTGTAACCTCTGTGCCAGTTGCGCAGTAGAAAGAGTTGGGGAGGGCAGCAGCGAAATCACCTTCCGATTTTACCGACCCAAGAACTGCTAACAAAAAATATTATATGAATGAGCTGGATTGTGAACTGCAGCAGCAGCAGAGGGAAGGCAGTTAGTAAGCGAGTGCTTAATGTCACTTCGAGGAGATGCACACGTACGTATATACATAGATACCGAAATATGTGCATTTGCGCGTGTATCATATAGGTATGTTTACTTTAAGTTCGGGTTGTTACAGTATAATAAATGTACACGTGTGTGCACAATAATAGCAGCGCGACATGTTGCAAAGTTTTGACAATTTATTTATATTTTATTAATTTTTTTCAAGTGTTTTTATTGTTATTTATTTTTTTGTTTTGTTATTATCTTTTGTTTGTTTTATTATTATTTCTTTTTGTTTTGACAATTTATTTATATTTTATTAAATATTTTAAAGTTTTTTTATTTATCAATATTTTTTTCTTATTATTATTTTTTGTTAATTTTTTTGTTTTGACAATTTACTTATATTTTATTAATTTTTTTTTCAAGTTTTATTTTGATTATTTTCTTTTTGACAATTTATTTAGGTTTTATTAAATACTTTAAAGCTTTTTTTATTTGTTATTATTTTTTTCATTAAAAGTTTTGACAATTTATTTATATTTTATTAATTTTTTTCAAGTTTTTTTATTGTTATTTATTTTTTTGTTTTGTTATTATCTTTTGTTTGTTTTATTATTATTTCTTTTTGTTTTGACAATTTATTTATATTTTATGAAATATTTTAAACTTTTTTATTTATCATTATTTTTTTCTTATTATTATTTTTTGTTAATTTTTTTGTTTTGACAATTTATTTAGATTTTATAAAATTTTTTTAAGTTTTTATTATTATTTTTTATTTTTTTTTCTTATTTTTTTTTTCTTATTATTGTTTTAAAATTGTTTTTTAGTTTTATTTTTATTATTTTCTTTCTGACATTTTATTTATGTTTAATTAAATATTTTAAAGTTTTTTTTTGAAAATTTTTCTGACAATTTATTTATATTTTATTACATTTTTTAAATTTTTTTTATGATTTGTTTCTTATTTTTGTTTTTACATTTTTTTTTGATAATTTATTTATATTTTATTAAACGTTTAACGTTTGTTTTTTAATTTCTGTTTTTATATTTTGGTTTATTACTATGTGTTTTGTTTTGACAATTTATTTATATTTTATTAAATTTTTTTAAGTTTGTTTTTGTTGTTTTATTATTATAATTATTTTTTTTGACACTTTTTTTTATTTGTGTTAAAGTATTTAAAGTTTTTATTTTATTTTTTTATACCAATTTTTTCAAGGTTTTTATTTAATTTTTTATTATTTTTTTTAATTTTTTATTATTATTTTTTTATTATTTTTTATTTTTTATTATTTTTTGTTTTATTTTTTATTATTTACTTTTTTTATTGCTATTATTTCCATTTTTGAAATTTTTTTAATATTTTATTAAATTTCTTAATTTGTTTTTTTAGTAGTATTTTTTATTATTTTTTTATTTTGTAATTTTCTTTATAAAACTATAGTGCAGTGTACTCTCTCCTAATGGACACCTACCACAAATTCTTAAGAATTTTGTAATGTTTTTCCTCTTCGGCGGACAACCCTCCAAAAACTCGTAGTATTAACTTTTTTACACTTTTCTCATAAACGGACACATTTTTCCGACCCTTAGATTCTCCGCTTAAGGGGTAACACCACTCTACACGCGCAAAATAAACACAATTTTTAAAGAATTTTTTTGTATAGAAAGAAAGGGAAAACAATCACTCTGATTTGGGAAGTTATTACTTATATACTAAAATACAAAACTACAAAGTTTGATCGAAAAATTTTACAAAATGGCGGCATTGGAGACATTTTTGTAATGTGGTTTCTCTTGAAGGAGCTCCGCGGCACGCAGCACAGAGGGTGCAAATTTTAATCTGGAACAAGGAAATTTTTTTTTCTTAATCTAGATAAGAATAGCTAGAGAAACACGTAGGGGATTTAAAAAATATTTATTTTTGTGGTATTAGCAAGCATTTGAAGGAAAAAACTCTATTTTGGACTAAAAAAACGACACTTAAATAATTATAACAATCGATTAAATTAACCAATCGAAAATCCCCTACGCTCTTCTCTTAAGAAGGTTATTATACAGACGTAGTGAAAAATCTGATTAAAAATATTTAAAATTGTTTGAGTTATGCTGCGTGCCAATTTCAGAAAACGTGTTTTGAGAAAAACGCGTTTAAAGTTTGGAAATTTGGAGAAATCGTTGGGTAGCAGTCACTAACGCTTGGTTAAAAGCTTAAAATATTTATGAAATAAACTTCGGTAACGTATAAAACTTTTTGTTCTGTATTTTAAAAGGTTCAAAGAAGTTTTTAGGCTTATAAAAAAAAAATCAATCTTTTGAAATTTCTACAGTGGTGTTACCCCTTAAGAGAGGTTACGCTGTATATGGTAGACTACAATAAATGCCAGTTCAAATTGGCTTCTACTTCCGAACCAGCTGTTGAGATTCAAATTTTTAATTACTTGGTTTTGTACCTGTGTAAATACTAACGAATATTTAAATTTTTTTTCTTAAACTTTGTACGAAGTTTGGAACTTTAAGTTACCAGATTTTCGTTTTGGCATAAACCATATTTGTATAAAAAAACCCTCCAAAAGAAATGAAATAAAAAATGATAGACAAAACTTTTCAATATTTTGCGCTGCTATTATTGTTCACACAAGTGTATGTACACACACTTGCCAAACAAGCTGACTAAATTAAAAATAAAAGTTTATTAAAATACCAAAAAAACGTACAGCAAGCAAGCGAAGTGGCATAACGGTGCGTATGATGAGGCTCTTGTAAATTCCTGGAGCGAACGCGGACGTACATTGTGGCAAGCAGCTTTTCGCTGTAAGCCGCTGGCTACTGGCTACTGGTTACTGGGGCATCTACGTGCATACAAAATGCAATAACATCATCTGCCAAACATAAATAAAATTACGCACGCTTATTTTGCTACGTTTACAACGAAAAGTGCACCAACAACAAGAAGAACAACAACCTCAGCACAGATCATACATAAACCAAACGCCACTTTAGCCACCGCAAACATCTCAGGTGTGTGAGTGTGCGTGTGAGTGAGTGTCAACTAGCACTAGCCGCCGTCCAACTTGACCCACGACGTACAGCACAACTCGACCACAACCGGATGCCATCGAGAAACAGCCACAGACTAGGCCGCCAGCCGCTCACCGCTCACATGTCGCTATGCCCGTCCGTTGGTGTTGTAGTTGTGGTGCGGCTTGCCACACGCTTTTAATTTTGTTGCGAATTTAAAACCAAGCGACAGCGCATTTTTCGCCTATAAAACACCTCAACGAGCAGAATGGACAGTGAGATTGCAAAAATAAGAGAAAATACATGGCTTTTCTGCTCGTAGAAACCTTAAAAGCAAAAAACCAAAAAAAAAAACGAGGCGGTGGTGTGGCGCGACAAGCGTAAAAATCAAAAAGTTAAATTGTTATTCGCAAACAAATACCTTTGGCAAAAAAAAAGGCAAACTAGTTACAAAATATGTTAACAACAATGGTAAAAAGTGTCTTTGCCGGCAGCCCGAAAAATTCTGCATAAACAACGGTGAAAAGTTTCAACTTTTAAATTGCGCGTCGCCGTGATTTTTTACGCGTTTTCGTTAATTCTTATTTCCAATAAAAACAGTAAAACCAAAAGATTAATAAAAACAGCAACATTTTTTGGGAAAAAGTAGAACTTACTGCGCTTAGTAAGGGTTAGCTATATAAAAATAAAAAAAATACCAGTCTAACGGTTAGACTCGATGGAAGTGAAACCTCCCGTAAAACAAACTGAGAGAGAATAAGACGAAAGCAGCATTAGGAGCGGGATAATTATAGGTTGCTCTAAAGTTCATATTTTATTTTCTTCATTTTATTTTATTCATCCTCAATGTTTTCAATTTCAACAAATGATACGAGGGCTTATGATAGATAAAATATGATACAAATGCTTTGGTTTCGATGTTGTAAAAAAAAATACCCAAACGGACCGAAGAAACAGACTTACAAATTTCTTCCATTTTCGTCTACTTGTATTCATATAAAAATTTATGTCTCTTCCCACCAAAGCTAAATGTATTTGTATATTTCTTCTTGTATTTATTCAAGGCCGAAATCCCGGCGGTACTGCAATACCGGGTCAACCCGTGGCAGAGGTGGAGCAAGCCCCTAAAACACTCCGCCCATTTCCAAAAATCAGTTTAACATTTGTTGTCCCCCGACGGAGGATCTATCAGATGTTAAGCTGATAGGAACAGATACCACACTACCTACTTCAATAGATTTTCTAATAAACCTTTTGAGAATTAACGCTCACAACACAAAAATTAATGTACGAAATATTTATAGCGATTCACTTAAACTGACTTTCAGTATCTAAACCAAAAAACTGTTTTCAATAAATAATCAAAAAAAGGTCCTACAATACAAATTTCAAAACAAAAAAGTTCCATTTTCGTCTACATGTATTCATATAAAAATTTATGGTTCTTCCCACCAAAGCTAAATGCATATATTTCTTCTTGTATTTATTCAAGGCCGAAATCCCGACGGTACTGCAATACCGGGTCAACCCGTGGCAGAGGTGGAGAGCAACCCCTAAAACACTCCGCCCATTTCCAAAAATCAGTTTAACATTTGTTGTCCTCCGATGGAGGATCTATTAGATGTTAAGCTGAGAGCTAAGAACAGATACCACACTACCTAGTCAATAGATTTTAAATAATAAACCTAATAAACCTTTTGAGAATTACACGCTCACAAAAATTATTTATATCAACATATAATATAACGCTTCGTAACTAAATAACTTTTAGGCCAGCATTGACAGCATGGCGCGGTAGCCAAGCGACTAGCAATGTAAGCTTCCGATCCAAAATCCTTGGTTCGAATCACAAGAAAAAATAAAAGTTATTTT
The DNA here is from genome assembly GCA_037575425.1 of Anastrepha fraterculus. Lineage (NCBI taxonomy): Eukaryota > Metazoa > Arthropoda > Insecta > Diptera > Tephritidae > Anastrepha > Anastrepha fraterculus. Next base: position 34,032 of record JAYXIM010022488.1, read on the forward strand.
TATTTAGTTCGTCGCTACGTTTATATCAACATATAATATAACGCTCCGTAGCCAAGAGGGTCGCTTTTTCGTTTCACTTTTCCTCAAATCACTCCCAACGATTCTAAAGAAGTTTTCACTTCAAAAATAAAAATTAAGCATTCCGCTTGGGTGCGTAAAAATTTCATTGGCTTTAGTAATTCAAAAATGCGAATAATCCAAATGTGTGGCAAAACGAGTATACAGCCATTCCATATTAAATGTAACAAAAAGTAGTGATTTTCTGCTGCATAGTCTTCGATTTCGGTAACATTATCTCGCACGTGGGCTAATTCATTCTCCAACTACCGGAGATAGACTTAAAAATGTTTGACATTTTTGCACTGAAATTAAGGAGGTGGGAAAGATCAAAAAGGTCTCTAACGAAAGGTACTAAAACCTTAGGTCAATCAACATTTCCTGGTCCGATTTGCAGACGTGGAATTATGTTGGTAGGGCTATCAGTCAAGCAGTATTTCAGTTTGATCATCATAATTTTTCCGAAACCCTACAAAAAAAAAAATAACAAAATATAAAAAATAATAATATATTAAACTAAAAAATTACAAAAAAAAAAAAATTTTTTTTACATAATTAAATCAAAAAAATAAATAAAATGAAATTATAAAAAAAAAAATAAATTAAAAAAGAAAAGAATTAAAAAAAATTAAATAAAAAATAATTAAAATGAAATAATAATAAAAAAACAAAATACAAATAAATTAAAAAAGAAAAAAAGAAATAAAAAAAAATAAAAAAGAAAAAAAAAGAAAAAAAAGAAAAAAATTAAAAAAATGAACAAAACCTACAAAAAAAAAAAAAGCGATAACGTTCATAAATTGTAATACAAAAATAAAATAAAATAATAGAAAACTTGAATTAAATTAAAAGGAAATTAAATAAGATAATAAAAAAATAAAACAAAATAATACAATAAAAAAAAAAATAAAATAAAATAGTAAAAAAAAATAAATTAAATTGTAAAACAAAAAATATAAAAATAAAAAAATAAATTTTAAAAATAGGAACAATAAAACAAAATTTAAAAATAAAATATTTCAAAAAAACAAAAAATTGATAACGTTCATAATTTATAATAAAAAAATAAAATAATATTATAAAACAATAAAATAAAATAGAAAAAAATAAAACAAACTAATAAACAAATAAAATAAAATAAAATAATATAATAAAGCATTAATAAAAAAATAAGAATAAAAAAAATATTAAAAAAAAACTAAAAAAAATTAAAACAAAATTAAAAAAAAAAAACTTAAATAAAACAAAATTTGAAAATAAAAAAATTACTAAAAAACAAAATTTAAAAATAAAGAAATTAGAACAAAATTCAAAAATAATAAAATTTAAAAAAAAAAATTACAAAAAGAACAAAGATAAATCGATAACGTTCATGACTTCTGTGAAGCAAAGTTTCTAAATTTTTTAAAGTCCATTTGCATCAGTCTGAGCATAAATTTAGTTCAAGTGCAACATTTTAGTGAATTCGATAAAAAAAACCGATAACTTTCATAACTTTTGTGAAATTAATGTCAAACATGTTTTGAGTCCATTTCCGTCAGCCTGAGCATGGATTTAGCTCAAGAGCAAAATTTAAGTGTAATCAATAAAAGAAGTGGATAAAGTCTGGTGCAAAATTTTAGTGAAATCGTTAATTCTGTGAGAAAAATGTCAAACTTTTTTTAAGTCCATTTCCGTCATTCTGAGCATGAACTTAGCTTAAGTGTAAAATTTTAGTGAACTCGATAAAAAAATCAATACTTCCATAACTTCTGTGAAAAAATATCAACAATGTTTTCAGTCCGTTTCCGTCAGCCTGAGTATGAATTTAGCTTTAGTGCAAAAGTTTAGTGGAATCGATAAAAAAAGTCGATTAATCTATGGCAAAATTTTAGCGAAATTGATAAAAATGTATCGATTCATAACTTCTGCGAGAAAAATGTCAAACTTTTTTAAGTCCATTTTCATCAGTCTGAGCATGAACTTAGCTTAAGTGTAAAATTTTAGTAAAATCGGTAAAAAAATCGATACTTCCATAACTTCTGTGAAAAAAATTTAAATTTTTTTTCAGTCCATTCCGTCAGTTTGACCATGAATTTAAGACAATTGCAAAATTTTAATGAAGTCGATAAAAAAAGAATCATTAACTTCCAAAACTTCTGGGAAAATTAACAAATTTTTTTGAATCGATTTCTGTCAGTCTGAGCATGAATTTAACCCAGGTAAAGTCTTAGTGATCAAAGGCCACGTTGCAGAAACTTGTTACGTTTAATTTGAAATGGCCGTATATACATACATACATACATACGTACATAGTATCTACGTAGGTACATAAAGTTCGTTACCCGCCAGATTTCCTTTCATGATGTGTAAAGAATTCATGACGGCATCTTCCGGGTCATCCTTCCAGCGCTTGAAATTTTATTGCGCTACAGGTAAACGACGAATCAATATTTTTTCAATAATTTTTTTGTATTGGAAAGAATAAACTTTACCATGAAAAATCGCGCCGAATTTTATTCAAACGATTTCCACGTTGGGTTTTCCAATATCCCATTCCTCTGTCAACCCAATTTTTTTCAGTACATTTTTCGCGAGTTTCAGCGATAATCTCAACGATGGCAACTTTGATTTCATATTTCCACACTTTAATTGCTTCTTGATGGTTCACGTAATATTTAACCTCAACGGTGACCCATAAAAAATAGTCGATTGAAGACTTTACAAGCAACATATCAAAAGCACTGTTTCGACAGATTGTTCGATTTTAATATTTTCCAACTTTGGGAACCATTATTTTTGCGTAAAATTCAAAACCTTGTTTAAGATTTTTCGAATTGTCCCATGTGGGTCAAATATGCCCCGTTTTGTTGTATAATTTGTTGCCATTTTAAAGGTAGCTTCATAGTACCGCTCTCACAGAAGTCTTGGTCCCTATTGGCAAAAAAAAAAAAAACTATAGTAATCGATTTTCACAATCTTCTCTTGCTACCAAGTTTTTATCACTCAGGAAGTTTTGCAATGAGGGAAAATGGTGGTAGTCGCTTGGTGCCAGGTTCGAACTATATGGTGGATGCATTACCTAGCCGTATAAGTTTTTCGGGGATACCAAAGTCAGACATAGAGGCGTGGAGGCAGTTCCGGTTTGCGTTATCGAAAGCAGCTTTGGCATCGACAAAAAAGTGGTGTGTGTCGATTTTTCGTTCGTGGGTTTTTTCAAGGTCGGGTAGTGTTACGACCATCTACGACTGGGGCATCGGCATCAATCTCGTCGTCCACACTGCTACTGCCAACTAAACTCACAGTAACTTTGAGCAAAACTAAAGTATCCCACTAAGGTGTCACTTTTGTTACAGTCACAGCATTGGGAGCAAAGATCTGGTCACAATATAACTGGTCCTCTATAGGGTTCATATACATATGTATTTATATAAATGAGAATGCATTGGTGAGCGTAAGTCAGCACACCAATCGCTATGCCATTGCAAATTGTTAAGCAGTTGCCTTTCGTCACTCACACAAACACACATAAGGGCGCTCGCATCAGGAAGGATACTTGCAACAGCTCGCAAATCATTTCGAATATAAATTTGAAGGGGTATCCAAAAATTCTATACTTAAATTATTCATAAAACGTCAAGAATGGAAAACAAATTGATAAGTTCGCGTAAACATACGGGAGCAACAACAACAACAACAGCAAGAATAGCAACATATTTCAAATTCACTGAAAATACATACAAAAGCCAGTATTACATCGTGGGCACTTATACCTATAAATGGGGGAAAAAACAAAACAAAAAATCGCCAAAGGCAATCCTGTTCGACTCTCACTCACATTCCACACAAAACGAGTACTTTCGCTGATGGTGACACTTTTTACCCCAGGGTATTCGCAGCATTTTTTGCTAGGCCACTCACAGCCATGCATACTAAACCATGTAAGGCCAGGCAGGCATAAGTTGGTATATCCACATCATTTGATGCGAAGCTGCATATTTATATTTATTTATTATACAAATCACATTCGATCTTTTGCATTTTAGTGAAGGCACTTTGAGTGAAAGGTCGCAGCAGCTAACATCTGGCACTGCAATCGCGTTTTGGCAATTCTCGTTTGACCTCCATGAAATGAGGGGAGAGCAATCGAGAGAATGGGCTGTTGTACGTGCGAATATAAGGAAGCGATTTTATTTATGTATTTTTTGTATGCTATTGGCATATGTATGCATGTACATATTTGCGAACGATTGTGAAAATATTCTATCTATTTTTTGTTTGTTTTAATTTTTGCGAAAGGCGAACATCTTTCCATTGCCTCAGTCTATTTGGATGATTTATCGCATGCTATATTGTGAAGAATGCACTAATCGATTGAGACATTGCGATGAACAACGATTGCACAACAATTGGCAATATATCAATGATTCAAGGATTCACTGCCTTTAGACAAATGTGAAAATTTGCTGCGAATGCCCGTGCATACTCATTTACCACAAATTCTTTATTCATAAAGTTCAGTTCAAAGAATTATGCAATAAAAATATACGAATTTATTTAGGCAAGTCGTGCTCGCCTATAAGAGTGCAATACTCAAAAGCCAGCTGAGCTATTTTCGAATTATTGGGTCGGGGAATAAGTTCATAGCGTTTTTAGATTTTCTTTTATTTTACAACGATTTGTTGGCAAAGGATAAGTATTCATTCGATAGAACTCTTTCTGCTCTACAAAACTTGCTTAAGGGGAGATTCCCTCTTCAAACGTTAAAAAATACGGTTTTTTTACGAATTTTTATTGGGAAAACTATCAGTTGAATCTTTTGGAAAATTTACAGCCATGTTTATTATGCATTTAGTAAAATCAACTTAAATTTTTGGTCGATTTTCTGGAAATTTGTGGCTTTGACAACGCTCGAGGTGAAATGAAAGTTCTATGAAAATTCCTGGCCGCTGCCCGCCACGATAACTCGGCTCCAGGTCGTCTGAAAGGAAAAATTCAAATGGCATTTTACTCCTTATGAATATAGTTCCAGTATGAGCTATTGAAAAAAAAAAAATTTCGAAAATTAATGTAGCTGCGATGGTTGAAAGGCAAAGTTTGTTTTTTCGCACATTTTTTCCTCGGATTTTTATTTATAAAAAAAAGTCATGCATATATCTCATTTTTCGTAGTTTATGATAGAGACAGATATTATTTCGAGATTTGTGTGCAATCGACCGAATAGTTCTCGAGATATCATGGCGGCCGTATAGAAAAATGCTGTTTTGAGAAAAATATTTATGTGAAAAAAGAGGTTGTCTGTAAAGTCGGTTTACTGACGATAGTTTAACGTGATAACGTCATAAGAAAATACTGATTGAACGGTTGCATTTTTCAAAAGAAAATTTTAATTTTATTTGTTTGATAGATATTTTGTATGGATATAGAGAATGAGTTAACATTAACATAACATAATATACTTTAACATAACATAACATAACACAACATAACATAACATAACATAACATAACTTAACATAACATAACATAACATAACATAACATAACATAACATAACATAACATAACATAACATAACATAACATAACATAACATAACCTATATCTCGAGACCCTATCTACCAATAGGTATTCAAACTATACGGAAATCATCTTCAATACCTACTTAACAATGTGTGTAAGTTTGGTTTAATTCGGTTCAAAGACACGGCGGGTCCACGTTTTGGCATATATTTCGAAACCCTAGTCATCAATAGGTATGAAAATTACCCCGTATTAAAGCACTTATCAACAGCTTTCATTTGATACCCATATTGTACATACACAACCAAAGGTTACCCGGGTCAACGTTTTGGTCTCTATCTCGAGACCCTAGTCACGGAGCGGCATGAAAAATACTCTGGACTAAAGCATTCACCAACAGCTTCCATTTGATACCCATATTGTACATACACATCCGAAGGTTACCCGGGTCCACGTTTTGACCTATATCTCGAGCCCTATTTCCAAAATAAAATATAATCCATGTTACTCGTGGATGATGTAGCTTTCGAATGGTGAAAGAATTTTTAAAATCGGTTCAGTAGTTTTTGAGCCTATTTATTACATACAAACAAAGTTTTCCTCTTTATAATATTAGTATAGAAGTATAGACAACATATCTTATAAGGTATATGGTAAATATTACCATACATTTTTTCCTTCATACATATATAATAAAAAAATTAGTAATAATAACATTAAAACAACAAGTATTATTAACAAACTTGGTTTTATTTTAAATTCTTCAAGTGAATCAAATTAATAATAATCAATAAGAAGGCATATGCAAATACAAATACGTGAATTTATATATGTACATATGCGCATATATGTACATACATATATACGCTCACTTAAGTAGGAGAGAGCAAGATGTCGAACGTTGCCGTTCGTTTGCTTTGTCGTTCGTTCCGCGCTTTCGCTTGCAGTTCATTCAATGCAATGAGCAAGGTAACGACATATGAGCAAGGTAACACTAATGAGCAAGGTAACACTAATATGAGCAAGGTAACGGCAATGAGCAAGGTAACACTAATATGAGCAAGGTAACACTAATGAGCAAGGTAACACTAATATGAGCAAGGTAACACTAATGAGCAAGGTAACACTAAAGAGCAAGGTAACACTAAAGAGCAAGGTAACAATAATGAGCAAGGTAACTACATATGAGCAAGGTAACGACACATTTTTTCGTGCGTGCAGCCTGTTAAATCGAATTATAAGACGTTATCACGTCAAAAAGGTATATATTTAAGACTCACAGCATTTTCGTGTTAATCAGCTATTCCAGGACCATATAGTATTCCCTCTTTCTCTTCAAAAAATTGATATTGTACCATTTGCTGACCCCGACGTAAAATTCGAGCTTCTTTCGTTGCATTAAGGCTCCGCCTGGCAGACCTTTGTAGTCTCTGTTCGTCTCGGGCTTTACAAAGTGCACTACATAAAGTCTCACTAAATACTGAAGAATTCTCTCTATTACTTATACTACGTGCCTGCTAATCTACTTTTAACCAGTACGAATAAAAATCTCAGAACTCATAAGGACAGAAGTAATTCTCGGAATAAAAACCGCCGCTCGGCTATTGCTCGCGCGCTTTCTCAGTATTATGGAATTTAACGAGTTTTGTCATGAAATTTTGCACAGAGTTCTTTGAAAGTATAATAAACAAGAATCATTTAAAAAAAAAAATAGATTTTTTTCGAGTCATAGGCGAGTCTACAGCACAAAAATGGCTTGCAAAGTTCACAAATGGCGACTTTGATGTCAATGACACGTCTCGCAGCGAAAGGCTTTCTAAATTCGATGAAGAATGTCTCAAAGCACTTTTGAAGGTGAACAGACGCCAACCAGCCGTGAATTGGCGGAAAAAATGAACTGCGATCATAAAACGATTCTCAATCACCTTCATTCAGTGGGATTTACCGAAAAATTGGGAGTCTGGGAGTCTGAGTGTCTCACGAGCTCAAAGAAAAAAACAAAGAAAGTCGCCTTCAACTTGCTTTTCAGTATCTCGCCCGCCATTGGGCAAAACGCGGTCATAAACAGCGCTTTTTGCACCGAATCGTCTCGGGGGATAAGAAATGGTGCCTATATATCAGTATGAAGCAAAGAAAGGAGTGGGCGGCTCCAGGAGATACGCCAAATCCAGAAGATACACCGGATCTTCATCCAAAGAAGATATGTGTTTGGTGGGGCTGGTGCACTGGACTGGCATAGTGCACTGGGAAATGCTCGAAAAGAATGCCACGGTCAACAAGAAGCTCTACATTGCCCAGCTACACCGCGTGAATGAGGCTATTCGGCTATTCGACTGAAAATACCTGATCGACATGATCAAACCATACTCATTCATGACAACACCAGGCCCCATGTTGCACAAGTCACTTCGAGTCGCAATCCAAGAGCTCGAATGGGAAGTCCCTTAGCACCCGCCGTATTCTCCGGAGCATACACCATCTTTTCAGCTCCCTGTCAAACCATATGAGGGGCGTCACCTTCAATAACGAAGAGGTCTGCACGTTCAAAAACTGGCTCAACAACTTATTTGATACCAGACCAGGCGATTTTTGGCGGAACGGCGTCAACAAATAGGTCCAGAGGTGGGAAGAGGCTGTAGAAAACCACGGCGAATATACAGGGTCCGACCAATTAAAAAGGTCATACATTTTATTTGGAAAATTACTTTTATTCAATTCAAAGTAAAAAATTTGTGAAAATAATACAAAATCCAGAATCAATTCACTTTTGTTCGATATGACCACTTTCTGCTTTGACTATGGCCTTGAGATGCTCAAGAAACGAATCGCAAGCTGCCCGAATATGACTTGCAGGTATTTTGGCTCACTCGCGGACAATGGCTTTTTTTAGCGCCCCGAGACTGGTTAATCTTTTAGTTCGGACTTTGCTCTTCAAAATGGCCCAAAGAGACGAATCCAACGGATTCGCGTCTGGTGAATTTGAGAGCCATTGTGTGGACGTTGTGAAGTTCGGAACGTCGTTTTTTAGCCATTCTTCGTTCACCCGACCTTTGTGCGATGTTGCGGAGTCCTGTTGAAACGTCCATGATCTGCCACCGAAATTTTTGTCTGCACACGTCTTCAAAGTAACCTTCAGATAATATTTACATAATATTTCGCATTTACCTTGACGCCGGCTCGATGAAAACGATTGGAAACAAATACGAAACAAATTCTCGTATGAACAGTCGGTCAAATAAACCCCATCGTTTTGGGAATTTACGAATTGCTCATGTTGAAAAACTTTGTGTTCTCGGACGACAATGTTCGAAAATTGACCGCTTTGGGCCAAGCGAAGCAACTCCTTCGCTCTCTCAAGTTTGACTTGTTGCTGCTTTGGTGTGAGATCATGCGCCTTTTTCGTTGGGAATTTCGCTCAAGTCGCTTCTTAACTTTTTGAACCATTTCACTTGACGTTGCAGTCTCTTGATGACCACCTCCATAACGTTTCGAGTTGCTACCAGTATCATTGCAACGAGTAATGGTGCGATAAACAAAAATGTTATTTAC